>JAVFBX010112389.1:0-15999 GCA_034783855.1 Mopalia kennerleyi
GGACTTCTTATTGGAATTTTTGTATAATTGTTTCACTAAATGCAGGCTAATAATGTGAATTTTCGTATTAACAAATAAAAAGAAACAGGACAAATTTTGACCTCGAAGGGGCCGACCTACCTTAATAAGTTTATTTAGCAGAAAAGTCATCTTTAAAAAATAATTTTGTTTTAAAGATTTTAAAGAATTATTTGTCCCAAACATTGAATGTATAGCTTTGAATAGTACTATTGAAGAGATATAAAAAAAAAATCCATTTTGAGCCCAAGAAGTTCAGCAAAGCATTGAAACTAAACATTATTAAATAAAAATCAATTTATTTTATTCCAAAATATCGGACCATGTAATAGAATCTCATTACAATCTATTATCATATGCATGCCACTCCATTATTGTGATTGAGATTGTGAAGAGGATTTTCTTAATAATAATGTTACAACAATACCTAGAATTGAGTATAAGAAACACGTTTATTATTGTTTTATCTTTGATAAACGTTAAAAATTAACAGACTTCCGATAACATCGATATGAAGTAAGTATAAATTATTCCAGTAAATCCTTTAATTAATCCATTTTAACAGGGTGTATGTGCCTCATTAAAGTCTTAAGCACGAACTGCGTGGTATCTTGGATATACACGATTCGCGAATGCAATGCTTAACTCAAAATAACTGTGGATTGAATTACAAATGAAAATGCATAACAACTGAATGACTATTAAAGCGGGGTCGATGTTTCAGTTGGTGCGTATCTTACTAAAATATTTGCATTCACACCAGGTGACTCTCTCGTTAACAGGTGTCGCCTATATAAACCCATTGTCTTAATCAAAGTTTTTATTCAATGGAGTTAAACTGAACGAGAAGAACACGATTTTATTGCGATATATACATGGTATAACGTCTGAATACAGTCTACGTTAAGCCGAAACAAAAGTCATAACCTATATATACTTTCTTGATATATATGCGTCCTTGTTCACTTAAAACAGTGATCGGTGTATAACTACTTTATTATATATGCAAATGATCTGCGCTGTCCTTCGTATAGTACGTATACAGTGAGCCGATTGTTAAGCTCATATTTTCCTCCAAGGACATCATAACTTATCCGGTACTTCTTCACTGTGATATACGGCTTCAGCAGAAACCAGCCGGTTCCTTCGTGGCAGAAATACCGGCTGTCAAACTATGGAACAAGGCAATACCGGTGAGTGATTCTTATGTATATCACAACCATAGTCAAATCTATACCATTATAATAATTACTGGCATTTTTCTGACTTTTAAAAATTTGACATAATTACACGATCGACTCTCACATATAAACCCCGTATCCGAACATTGCAAAGCTGTCTTTATTTTGCACACGATGAAGATTAACTTGTCAACGGTATCAAAACATTTAACATTTTACTGATGTGCGAGTGTCAATAATTGGTGGAATACACCGCCGTGATAAAGGCGAAATATCCTTGGTCACGGGCATACACGGCGTGAAACACAAATCAATCAATCAGTCAATAATCTAGCCATTTAAAGCAGACTATAGTATATTTTATGTATATAGAAAAAGAAAATGTAGTCTGACTCCACGGGATTTGAACTCTGATCTGGGTAGCAGGACCACAGCTCTGAAGAACTGCTACAGTTATACGACATTGACAGTTTTTAACAAAGGCGTTGTCTGAAACGTTTTTTTTATATTAGATACATGTATATATCATTATTATGACAATTGTATGAGTTTCACAAAGTTAAATTAAGACTTTACAATAATAGATACTGATGGTGATTCAATTGTCTGTTGATTTTAAAACCATAGCGTGTTTAGCATATCATTCTTGGTTGATTGATTGATTTTTACGCCGTACTTAAGAGTATTTCACTTATATGACGGAGGTGTATTTCAACAATTTACACTAGTACAACCAAGATGTGAAGCGTTTCCATAATGTTTAAAAGTTAATTTTCCTCCAGCTGGTAAGTAAATACAGCATTGCTATACTCTTAAAAGAAATGCCCTTAGCCAGTGGGCCATTCTTGTAGTTGGAGACATCACTTTTCTGTAGCTTTGTCGCAGTATGCATTCTTAATATATACAAGATCTTAATCTCCGGTTGTTATGGATAACCTAGAGGCATATCGAGAGAAGGTAATGGTCATGCATGTAAAGAAAATATGTGATAATTATGGTTTTCACCAACAGATTGTTTCAGATACTTCTTACAAGTGATGTGCTATACAACAATAAGTGTATATGCTATATGTTTTAAGATAGACATATTTACATGTTGCCATGGCATGCACCGACTGCATGACATCACTCGGTACTCTCGGACGTCATACGGTGGTCGCTATTCGGACATTATATTTTTAAAATCAACTTATAACTAGATTCCTCTTTGTGTAGAGATTCACAGTTTCGCGCATCTCTTTTTGGTTCAGACCATAACGTACATCAAATCTGGCATAGAACAAGTTCTTATATGAACTTAAATCCCTCCACGCTATATAGTTGCCAACTCGAGCACATGCGTGTGGCAATGGGCTACCTCCAAATGTTGACCGGGACGACCGTATAGGTTTTGTATCTAGTACTTCTCTTTTCGTCTGTTGTGGTGAGAGTTTATTAAAATAAATACATATTGAAATCCCACCCATCACATGTGGTGACAGTTGTCGCTATAGTTATCAGAAAAGAGCTACATGAGCTTACATCATTTATTTTTCCAAAACATATTTAAATAATATTAATGTCATATATAGGTCTATATATTTATGTTATTGTGGTGAATAAATAAATCAAATCAAATTAAAACTAATTATGTGTATTCTAAAGACAGATGGAATTCCGTAAGTTTATTTTAGCGTGTGGACACTGGACATCGTGTATAAGACAGTCTTGCGGCGAACAAAATGAACAATAGTGGTGCATTTTCATACATCTAATGGATTTTACTACTGTCGAGCCTAGATCGATGATATCACAACGACAAAAATTTGATAGGGTTTGTCCGATTGGCGCAACAGAGATCGAATGTAGAATAGCCGGAATTTTTTCCCCATGCAATAGATCAGCTCTTTCAATCCAATAAGGACCACATATTTTAGTATAATAAATGTGAATAATTACTTATCTAAGATCTATCTGTTCTAATAAGATCACAAGAACTAAATTAATAGGCCTACCCGAATTGATTATACGTATATAGAAATGTACATATCCCCTATGCTTCATCGCGAGAGGGGAATAACTGTACAATACAGATCCGTCATATAGCTATAGGCCTATATATGTCTCTGTTCAGAGAAAGGAAATGCATATGTGATCATTTGCTTATGTAAATATGATGAGGTTCGTTAGGTATGCGATTTGCATATCTTAACTATATATTTTAAATAGCCTACATAAGCTAATTATGTCTGCTCCACATTTTAGTTTGTATTTAGGTCATTTAATAATTTCGGGAAGCATTTTGACTGGTGACGAACACCTGACCCTCACAATAAAAAATGTGTTAATTTGTGGACGCTGATGTCCGCATTGCGGGGAGGCTTTTTTTGCGTTTTGTATTTTTAAAATGGGACAGGTTTGATTATCACATACACATATGACTAGAATTATTATTCCACATGGTGTTCATCAGTACCAAAAAAGATAAGTGTTCATCAGTACCGGAAAAGAACTGAAAGTAAGTCTTCATAAGTACTGAGAAAAAGTCTCAGTTCATCCGCACTAAAAAGTGTTCATCAGTACCGAAAAAGAAAAGTGTTCATCAGTACCAAAAAAGAAAAGTCTTCATCAATAATGAGAATAAGTCTTCATTAGTACTTAAAAAAGAATCTCGATCAGTACAGAAAAGAAGTGGACTACCGATGCATCAGTACAGAAAATAAGTCTTCACTAGCACCGTAAAGAAGTCTTCGTCAGTACTGAGAAACAAAGTATCCATTAACACTGAAAAGAAATCGTCATCTGTACTGAAAAACGTATTCATCGATACAGAAAAAATGTTCATCAGCACTGAAAAGAAAAGTCTTCACCAGTACTGAAGAAAGTGTTCATCATTACTGCAAAGTACAGTGCTCGTCAGTGCTGTAAAGAAAAGTGTTTATCATTACAGAAACGCAAAAAGTGATCAGTTTGACACCCCTTACAAAGACATACCAAACTAACGAGTAGTGTAATTGTGCGCGAATAAGAGATAAAGACAATCTCATATATAAACTTGGACATTATATATATCGCTGCAACTCTTGGTCAACAAAGGTTTGATTAGGCTTAACTTAAGTGACTACCCCGTACTGACGAGAAAGGTATTCAATAGTTCAATACTGACAAGAAATATCTTTATCAATACTTAAAAGTAAGGTTTTCGTCAGTAGCCTACTGAAAACGCTGCAGTGACTACTACAGTTCAGTTACTGAGTGGTTAAATGCAATGACATTTGGGCTACGTCAACAATGAAAGTTCAGATAACCAGATTACCAACATGTTATTATATATCATCAATTCGTGTTATATCACAGAAGCCGGACATACGTTTTTGAACAATTTGAATTTGAGGCAGCACTTATCGACTTCCGTATATTACAGCATAGTATAAACTAGACGGCGAAGTTTGGACACGCATAGCCACAAAGGCCTATTGTTTCAGTTGACAAGTAAATTACTATATGATTGAAACTGTTTTTGGACCTTTTAAGAAACAAAGGGACTTTTGAAGGTATTTATAATAATTTGTGTCAATAATTTGATTTATAAAATAGACGAGGCGGAGATTTTTTGATCAAATACGAAATCAAATGGAGTCAAATACAGCCGCTTTCCCGTAGATATACGCATTGTGTTGATATGAAAAAATTATATCTCTGATATTTTATCATATAGTGTAGCCTTATTTAGATATACGAAGTTAGAGTAAACATAACTAAGTAATTTCACGTTTTTTTCACTTACCGGCTATAATGGATTTAATAAGTACATGTCCAGTCAAATTTGAAACACTGAACCGTCTGACACATCTCATATGCCAAACGAGACTTAGTCCGCCCATTATAGCCTTGTTAAAATTATGGAAATACGGTTCCAGAATCTGTTGTCAACCGGCCATTTTTCTCTGCAATCTAGCTAGCCGAATGCAGATTTGATATTTTAGCAGAAACACCAGTAACTTCCATTTTTTGCTTGTATAGTGTATACCTAGTAAAGGATACAACATATATTCGATGGGAATATTAAACCTGTATTAAGCCGTTTAGTCTATTTAATTAAAGATTAGACGGTTACTTCGAGATCCGAAGTAGGCTATTCCATAAGTTGGGACATTTAAACTCTGCAGCTATAGTTTTGCCATCGACGTGGAAGCGTGCACCTGTAATTATATATTCAAGTATTATGGTAGCCTGTATATATTACTGTGGTCGACTTTATCTCTTTCTATAGTAATCTCTTATTAGTATTTTACACAGACGTTTTACGAACAATAGTACACTATATAGTCTATATTGCCCCTCAGACGAACCTAGGAAATACATAGAACACAATAACTATATGCTACTTTTTATTTTATTTCAACACATTTGATATTTATAGCACAATGGGTGTATTTTCTCTTTCACGGAGCGAAAAAATCATACGTCATTCGACAGGGCTAGCTATTCGTAAGTCAACATGCTTATAGCTTAATTAAAAACACATACACGTACAGAATTAATGAATTTATTCTGTGCGATTATCATAATGTTGTTTATATTATTTTATTTATTTCGGGTTTAATGCCACACGGTTATACCGACGTTAGCCTATATATTTAATGACGAATTGCAGTTTTGCTGTCGTTTGTTTGAAAAATAGCAGGGATACAGAATAAAATCCATCTCTCTTTTGTCAAATCGTTTTAAAACATTGGCTTGACATCTAAGTTGAGATTTGCTTGTTGTGTAACTTGCGAGCAGCGAGACAAACCTCTCGCTTGTATTGACTGAGCATTTATGCTGATGTTGTAAACTGAGTATGTTTTACGTTACGAATTGAGCTCCATCTGATTTAGTAAAGAAAAAATATAGATATATTCGAGAATCGATTTATTTCTAATATATTTAAGGGCGAAACCCTACATGTATAATGTCATGGATAACAATAGCTAGCTGTACTGACAAACTCCACGCAGCTCTTCTATTTTTAGTTGAACCATAAGATGGCTGTTCAATATATCGGAGTCAACGTCTAGACGAAATGAAGAATGGTTTTATTCTCTAAATTTAGAATGGACAGTCTGTACATTGGAGAAAGTTTAGTTACCGAAAACCGTCCTATATAGTGTTTTTGTAATCTAATTCTTTACGACGTTTGGGTAAGCTTGGGTAATAATCTTTAACCCCACCACGTACGTTTAAAGAAAGAGAACATAAACACGCATTCATGTGTCATGTATTGTTATTATTCGTTCTCAATCAGGGAGAATTGAGGAAATACTACAAACAGTCTAGAAGCCTTTGTTCTTTCACGATTTTGCCAGATACTTTTCTATGTTGTGTGATAAAACTGTGTTTAAGAAAACCGTCATAATTTTTTTACTTCTATATATCTTTTTAGCTTTAAACGTAATCTTTGTACGCCTTTTGTATGTTTTCATTGTTTTGTATATACATTCCACATTTTCTAGGTTAATGTATGCGCCACACCTCGAGTTTAATTAAGAGGGAAATACCACAATACCTTGAATGTTGACTTATGAATGTTATAATTATATACCGCGGAGTAGATGATATTTTATAAGTATTTTGTGGGAAGTTAATAACCTTCCACCTCAATTGGAACCCTGTTACCAGCGGCGTATGTCAGTTATCGCTTTATGCAGATCCAAATACGAGCAACTGGTTAAGATGGTTAAATTTACAAGGTATCAACCCCAGTCAGCCAATCAGCAGCGACGGAATCCACGAAGCAGTTTTTAGCTTAAAATATGGGGAAACAAATCTCACTGGCATTGCTTATGATAAAATTAGTTAGCCAAACATGTATGTCTGCTATTTATTCAACTAGAATGTAGACAGATATCAGCCAACAGGGTATATCATAATTAGTTGGCCAAACATGTATGCCCGCTGTTTATTCAACTAGAATGTAGACAGATATCAGCCAACAGCCAGGATATCATAATTAGTTGGCCAAACATGTATGTCCGCTATTTATTCAACTAGACTGTAGACAGATATCAGCCAACAGCCAGGATATCATAATTAGTTGGCCAAACATCTATGTCCGCTATTTATTCAACTAGACTGTACACAGATATCAGTCAACTGGGTATCAATACTAGTTTTAGTATATTTATGGGCGCTGCCAAGTCTGATCTCTCCCGCGGTTACTAGGCCAATATAGACCTACGTCAATAGATGACACACCAAACATAAAGCTGGAAAAATAAGAAATTCGTCAAGAAAAGACCATTCTCTCTTTAAATATATTATTATTCTCTTTTCGCGGAAGAATATTTCCAAAAATAATATTGAAAGCTAATTTAGTTAACCTCGAGTTTATATAGTGAGCATAACATCATGGTAAAAGATCAATTATTTTGAAGTGGAGATAATTATTTATATTTACTTATTTAGCTCACATGGATTCAACACACGGAGGTTATCAGTTGTTGATGTATTGGTTTAATTGTAGAATTTATCCGTCACCTGTAAACAACATATAAACATGCAATTGTCAAAGAAAATCACAGAGCAATAAAACAGTCAAGTTTACTTGCTAATTAAAGGTCAAGATATGTTACCAAAACGCCCGAATAACGATATATCTGTCTACACAACAGTCAATTAACGAAGAACTCCGCCGCCATTTTTTTTGACGATATGTATGTGTCCTTGTATAATTCATAGCATATTTTTCTGAATTCATTCTTTTTTATTGATTTGGGGGGATCGGACTTAGGGTTAGTTACCCTTTTACTGACAGTATTTTTTAGTTTTAGTTCTTATTCATCGATCTTTTACGCTCAAATATCGTTTTTGGAGAGTGACGGACTAATTCTACAACGGCTCCGCTGCAGAGAATGCAAAGAAACAATGCTTATTTCCAATCCAATGAACGAACAATCAAGTTAGCAGCCGTGGTAAACCTTTGAACATAGGCCTACCGATCATTTTTGCACAAAGCGCGATATCACTGTATACGGAAGCATCCTCTTTATGTTATTTTTTTAAATTCATTTGAATTCTATAGCCTGTCAAACTGCTGATACTGTCCCGTTTTGTTAATCAACTGGCTACAGGTGTATTCATCTTTTATGTGTCTGATATAATGAAGAACGTTCAATGGGATCAATCCGTTATAGTTCAGGCCATAAATATAACCAGTATACCGCACCAAAATAAACCTTACGGCATTATATATATACAATTTATGGATTCTCGTAAGAACTGTACCCGGATTGTTCTGTTGTTAGGGCAAAGTAACTTAAAGTTGGTATTGGGGGACCTACCTTACCCATTTCTCTGATCTTGTTGCATGCAGCGTTGCGTGATTTTACCAGAATTTAGGGGATTATCATGGGCGATTTAACCGAGTAATTTATATACATATTAGTCATTTATCTATCGACTAATTATTTCGTTGCATATGACCACGCATCTCTGTCTGTTTCAATCACCCATCTCTCAACTAGTGTTCATCTGTTATTTGTAGGCATGGCTGCCACGAAGGACGACTCGAGGATTGTATTTAGTTGTGTTGTTAGGGGGAACACGATTCTAAGTATTTACCAGACCGCGCATACCGAGGGGAGTTTTGAGAGGGAGGCCAAGGTCGTATTAGATCTACTTGCCCCTGCCAGGAAAGCTAAACGGAATGGACATTACATCTTTACAGCATCAAGGTACGTATAAACAGTCAGACTGAAACCTGACTCAAAACAGATTATTGTAGTTTAGTTAAAATTTGGTTGTGTTGATTATTAAAGTTAAGAAAAGCTTTTAAACCATACCAATTCTTTATTTTGAAAATTGTCAAAACATACCGATCCCCTGTTCAATGATAATGTTTTGGAGAAGGTTTGTTTTGTTTGTTTGTTTGATTGGTGGTTAACGTCGTTCTCAAGGGTATTTCACTTATATGACGACGGAGACAAAAATAAAACGTATCTGCTTCCTGTTTCCCTTTAGCTCTGAGAACACCAGGCAACAGAAAGTTCCTCTTTTCTCGCCTCTTACGATCGACCGAGGAAGCCGAGGGAGTATTCTTCGGGACTGGCCAACCCGCTCCCCCACGGGGCCAAATTTAACATGGAGAAGAGGCACCCTGTTTCTGTAAAAATGGTGGTTTGAGACACCCTCTTCTTGATTACTGACTAATACTATGTGAATTGAGGGGTGTTCAGAAAGTGATTTTAATACAGTTTTGACTGTTTTTATGATTTAAAAATACTATTTTCACTAACATTTTCTGTAAACGAAGACAATTAACGTGTAATATCAAAGTATTTAATTTCAGTTTTTGTAAAATTATGATTAATGCATAATTGCATTAATGGATTAATTTAATGCAACAGAAAATCGCAACAATAAGTTGTGCATACAATCTGTAACCTAGAGGCGGTAAAATGATTAAAATTGTTAAAATGTTGATGCGCCTATAATAAGCTAATTCCGTCGCCTGTGCCTATTATGATCAAATCAAAACTCAAACTTAAAAAAACCACCATGCCAAATGTTAGTCATGTGGTATAATTTGGATTTGTTTTTTTGTTTCTCTGATTGGGGTTTAACGTCGTACTCAAGGGTATTTCACTTATATGACAAAGGATTGTTCACTTCACGCTGTTCTTTGCCAAATTACTGTGGAAAACCGAGAGGAAACCTCTTAAAAACCAACCCCACGATTGCTGGAGCCTCATTATGTGAATCACTCATGCACCTGAGGGTCGACAGACAGACTCGATCCCATGAACGGCACATCGAAGTAGGCTTTAGTTAGCGCACTCGCTAACCAATAAGGCGGGTTTATTTGGAAGAATCGCGAATATGTGTAGTCAAAGCTGTTGCGAACAGAAAATTTCATGCAATCAGTCGCTGAGAGAGCTTTGCTCATGTGTGGCAGGCTTATGGATGTCTTATTCACAAACCTGTTCCCCTCGTTCCTTCATAACTTGCCGACGATCATTCATGTCACATTTGTTCCCTAATATCATCTTCTCTACATCAGATGTGGCGTGCTGACAAAATAAACAATGGAAACACATTAACAACATTGTAAATTGAACTGTATTTTTAGGAAAGCTAAAATGCACAGATTTCTTTCATCCAATCAATGTCGTTCTCCTGACAACAAGATACTATATACATTGTATATACTAAAAGGTGTCAGGACAAAATGTCTATCTTTTGTAGAACTGAGAATCAAACTGAAGCAGTATATCAGAATGGAAGAGTATATTTGTGGTCGTCAGTCATGAAGTTTGTCAGTCAGTTACTCCAGTTACATGACTGTATAAATACCTGTATTATCAGTTCTGGTCTCACGGAATATGTCACTCAGTAAACAAACAATTCACATTTGATCTAGCTTTTGCCTTCTTCATTTCTGACTTTGCTTTCAAATCAAATACTTACTTACGATACCATAATATTTATCTGAAAAATAACGATCTTCCCAAATCTGGCAAAATTGGTTAATATTACTTAATACTGTGTAGCTAATGGTTAATCAGTCTGGTAAAGTCCTCACAGGGGATTTTTGTGTAAGTATCTGTTAATGTAAGATGTCCACAGAACAATCACTGACTAATAATATGTATGTAAGTATGTACATGTATGTTTCTATGTACAGTTAAGCTATACCATAATTATTAAGCAAGTTAATAAAATTATATGTGTTTTATGAAATGGAAAAACAAAGAACATTATAAATAAAAAAATTTAAAAAAAAAACATTAGCAATTGAGCAAGTCAGGAACGGACACCGATGGATCTACGGATGATTTTGGCATAATAGAATGTCAAAGACTCTCATAAAATCAGTTTTGATGTCATATTTCTACTTTTTAACATGTACATGTACCAACAAAATCTGAAGAGAGGAACTGCATTTTGTCAACTTCAAGAATCTCAAGCTGGATCCATGGGTTGTAACAGGAAAATTAAGTACAACATGTTTAAAATCAAAGGACTAAAGTACATGTAAAGGCAGCAACCCACAGGTTGATTTAAGAAAGTGCTTTTGTGTATTTAAATAAGGTATAAAAACATTTGTTTGATTGGAGTTTTATGGGAATTTAAGGTTATTTCACTTATTGCAATGTCATGTACCAGACCAATGTGTGGATCACAGTCTCAGAGATTGTGTGTTTGATTCGGATTTAACTTTATACGTAAGATTACTTCACTCATATGACAATGTGCCAGCCCAGTGGGTGAAGCAAATCACCTTCCATGCCATGATTCGGGTTTGGGTTCAACATCATACTTAAGGTTATTTCACTCATATGCATATTGTTAGCCAGAGGGGTGTCTCTGTGTCTTTGAGACGCCCAAGTAGTCATTTGAGACACCCTGTTTCAGTCAAATTTAACATGGGAAAGATAGGGGATGAGTAAAATGAGACACACCGTTTCTGTAAAAATGGTGTTTTTTGATTTCTGGCTAATACTATGCTCATATGACAATGTGCCAGCCCATTGGGTGAAGACAATCACCTTCCATGTCACTTTCAACAAACAAAGACAAGACAGGACAATCCCAGATTGAAATGCAGAGATCACATTAATCGGCTACCAGGGCTTAATCTGCCTATCTATTTGGGGCCGATAATCGGCCCCATTCCCCTTAGGCCATACAGTAATATCTCATAGAAAACGTTTGTAAGCTTTTGTATGATCATTATTTAAAACAATAAGCAAAAGATGTACTGGGTACTGTAACCAGTGGAATCTTGTCTCAATACAAAATTCTGACTTCTACAATGGTTTATACAAGTCCGATTTTACACTTGGCAATAGATTATTTATTTTTTTAGAGAGTGATTATTTCTTAATTGTGTATTAAATATTAAAGTTTTTCTTATTGGAACAAAACTGTGTGCCTTTTTAAAGTTTGGGAAATAAATTGCATGTTAAATCTGGGAATAAAAACCTTTCTCATACGGTATGTCACTGCACTGCTTCAATTTCGTATTATCTTTTGATTCAAGTCGAATGTTGTGAGATTGAAGTCATGATTAAGTAATGTAATTATTTATTTTTTAGTCTTTTGGTCCTTTTTTTAAAAGTAAGAAATAAAAAATCTAAAAGTCAGCGCATGTACATGTAAGCATATTAATTTTTTTGATCTAAGTTTTTAAAATGAAGATAAATACAAATACTTTACAGGATTCAATTCAAGGTTTTCAGTATTTTATTATAATGGACATGAAGCTACATAGGCATACAGACTACTGTGTCACAGTGTGCCATCATCAAATGTAATATTTTTTAAAAAATGAGTCGTAAAATTCCCCTATCTTAAGGTTAAATTCCCCTCCCTAAGCAGAAATTCCCCAAATTGGCTGCCACAGGACCTTTCCCCAAATTTGTGGATCAAGCCCTGGCTACTTGTTGCCCCTAAGCTCTGAGAGCAGCAGGGCAACAGGAAGCTCCCAAATCTCTTGCTATACGATAAAAACAGAGAATAATTCATCAGACAAGAATGCAAATTTACACGAAGGTTAGTTTGTTTGTTTGTTTAAATAGAGTTGAATCCATCCTACTGACTCCTGTGTTTGAGTTAAATCCAGCAGATGTACTAAAGTTATTTCACGATTTCATAGCTAGCCCGCCAAACTCCAACAGGTCCAAGGCAACAGAAAGGACTATTTCCTATAGAGCACTACACTGAACTAATGCATGTTATTGAACCAGACATTGTTTGCTCAACACTACATTTGTTAAAACTTACCTCTTCAATATTCCTTATCCAATTTCGAATATTTTCAAAGGACTTTTCATTTGTAATATCATAAACCAACATAATGCCCTGCAAAAATAGAACAAATCAGAAATAAATATGAAGTATGAACAACAAGTTGTTTCAAAGTGTCAAATTCCTTAAATCATCTCTTCTGAATAGATTCTAGTACCATTATAGGTTTACCCAGGGAAGCAACTCTTCCAAAGGGAAGCAACTCTTCCAAAGGGATGCAACTCTTCCAAAGGGATGCAACTCTTCCAAAAGGATACAACTCTCAAGACAGAAATATTTATTGACAATGCAGTCAAAATAAAAGGATGGACAACCCCTTCAAGGTCAAATTTACACAAATTTACACAAAAATTACATTTAGAAGTTTTTTAAATTTTGAAGTTTTTGCAAGTGAACACCGCTGGATGTATTTTTTTTTTTCAAATTTGTTTTGAAATACACCCATGAAATTAAGCATGATTATTAACAACATAATTATCTAGAAAATATCATGTCAACTTTTTTTTGGGGGGGGGGGAGGGGCTTAATTATCTCTTTCAAGTAATTCTCCTAAATTGGGCGTGGAAATGATATATGTACATTTACAACAAATTTAAACACTAACAGAACACATTCTTTAAGCTCTGGCTCAAGCTTTCTTCAACCTGATTACATGTTAGCTTATAACAGTACATCCAATATATAGTCTTTTTTTATACTAAATTATTTTTCTTTAATCCCTTCCCCTATTCTAAACATTATTTATCCAGAGCCAAGTTGCAGAGATAATTTATTTGGCAATTTGCAGGTGCAAATCTACCCTCTCTTGAATGTTTAGGCGAGTGGTTTTAAGCACTCGGAGGCTCGCGCCCAACCACCCCAGAGATTTAGTCGGAAATGAAGTGTGGTGTCCAAAATGTTAATTTTGCTTCACTTTATAAGTAAATTGGTGTCCAGTTTATACAGTTTCCCTATTTTAAAACAGGTTGTCCAAATGAGGCAATTGTTCAATCCAGGGTGTCTTAAGGACTGGTGGACACTCCTCTGCCTAGTGCCCAAGGGCTTAAGCAGACACCCATGGACCCTCTGAAAGCAACAATGACCTCATTTGGACACCTTGTTTTAAGAAACTTTAACTTGCAGTAGATAGGGACACTGTCCAAATGGGACGACCAGCTATTTGAAAAGTGAAGCAAGATGACCATTTTGGCACCATACTTGATTTACGGCTAAGCCTCTGCTACATGTACATGTAGTACCTCTTGAACCACCCACATGTGAGCAACAGTGGGGACGGTTGCGAGATACCAATAAATTATTATGAATGTCTTTAGAATTTGCTCACTGACCATGGCTCCTCTGTAGTAGGCAGTTGTGATCGTCCGAAACCTCTCCTGACCTGCTGTGTCCCTGAAAAAAAACCAGAAGATTTATCAGAGTTTGGTTGGGTTTGATTTCTGGATGGTTACAAGCTGCAACATTTTCTGAACTAGAATCTAGTGTTATCACATAAAAAATGAAAATTCTGTTAATGTTCACTTCTTGAAAAACAAAAAAAAATCATTTATTGATAGAAGTAGACGTAGTATCTAGGGGCTGAGGGTAGACCCCTGAAAAATCATAAAAGCTAAGTTTTAGCTAAAAAATAGTTAATATTTCCCTTTTTAATTACAAATATTTAAAATTTCCCTTACATAACTATCAATGTTTTCCTATTTTATTAACAAATATTAATTGTTTTATCAAAATTCAGTTTCAATCAGAGCTGTCATTGCAAATTTATGCATGTACATAGGGTTTCCCTAACATCAAAAGGCTGTCAAATTATAATTTAAAAAAAAATTGTAAATCAAAAATGACTTCTTTCAATCCATGCCAAATGACAATAGATTGTTTACTTGAATCGTACATTCTAGGGGCTGAGGGTAGACCCCTGAAAAATCATAAAGATTTAGCTAAAAAATAGTTAATATTTCCCTTTTAAACTAAAGGGAAAGACAACTGTTTTTCGACCTAAATTTATTAATTTTGTTGCATATTTTCAAATACAAACATCTGTATTGCACTTGCATTCGAGTAAGCATAGCTGTTAATTAGTTAATTTTAACAGACTGACGTCATTGTTCTAAAACATGGTTGGTCATCAGTGTGTCCATTTGCTGTGGATGCAGTCATAGGCATGCCGCATCGGTAACAACACAGCGTATACACAAGCTTGGTCATCCAGTAGCAATGTTAATCTGTTTTACAAGTCAAAACAGCTCTTACGTTTAGCATGTTTTCAGCTGACATGCGGTGTTAAAAAATCTGGTTTCTATCTAGTACCAGGTTGATACATGTATATACAAAACAGATGATTGCCTTTAAAAACAGCAATACATTTTTTTATTCCCACGAACTATTCAACGACATATTTTAACGAATCATGTAATATTTTTACAATTTTGTTGATCAATGAATAAATTAAAGTTGAATTATAAAATAGAATTTATGTGACTTCATCATATACATGTAGCTGTGGACAACTGCAAGTCATTTAAAAAATCTGACCCAAAAGTTATGTCACTCAGTGATCGATCGATTGTTTGATTGATTAGTGTTTGATTTTTGTTTGTTTGACTTGGGGTTTAACATTGTACTCAAAGGTATTTCACTTATTTGATGACGAATTATCCATTTCACACTGTTCTTAGCCTAGTTACAGCGGAAAACCTGGAGGAAATCTCATAAAAACCACCCCCGCTATATGTCGGAGCCACAACCTGATGGTCGACAGGCAGACTTGATACAGTGACCAGTACATCGAGGCAGGATTAGTAAGCGCACACGCAACCACTAAGCCACGGCCCCGAGGTGGATTTGTGTCGGAAGCCATGTTTAATTATTTGTTTGTTTGATTGGTGTTTAACGTCGTAGTCAAGGGTATTTCACTTATATGACAACGGAGACAAAAATAAAACATACAAACAGATCAACTTCCTGTTTCCCTTTAGATCTGAGAACACCAGGGCAACAGAAAGCTCCTCCTCTTTTCTCGCCTCTTACGATCGAC
>JAVFBX010112499.1:0-15998 GCA_034783855.1 Mopalia kennerleyi
TCCAATCCGTTTCCGGAGCAGAACTCGAAAACTATAAAGCCAATCTTTCTGAAACTTGGTAGGCACATTAACCATTAACTATTAACTGTACATGTAGTTGTGCCTTTTGCTATTATGGAGTCTCCATTTTTAAAACCAGTCTGGATTGCTCCAAATTGCTACCAAATCCATTCATACTGTATAAAAAATTCCATGGTTACCATAGTTTGACTGGTACCCAAATCAATTTCCCTCTTTTTTGCATTCTTCTTTAGAACATGGCATGATGCGTATCATTGTCTGAAAGGTCTTGGGTTACCGTGGTCACCCGACGAGGGTGTACGTTGGGTTTACTAAAACTCTTGTTCTAATTTTTTTATTGATTTTCAGGTCTTTGTCATTTGTTTTGTTATTATCGGGGTTTGCCTTCCTCCTTCTCACGATGTGTTATTTATCGATTGATGTTTGGAAGATCTGGTCTGGGGCCCCATTCTTCTATCCAGGTATACAGTTATAATATAACTATGTGTGGTTGAAATATGCTTTGCTTAACACTCACTCTGCAGTTGTTGTCATTCGTGAAAATCAATGGCGGTTAGAGGAAGCTTCCTGTTGTCGTGGTCTAATCAAATCTAATGGATAACATGAAGCTGATCTTTATTGTAATGTCTTTGTAGTGTGTCTTTATTGTGGTTGTCCTCTTGTATGTTACCTGTAACCTCTAGGGTGGTTTCTTTCACCCGTTTGGCTGGCACGTTATCATTTGTTTGAACAAATTGTGAAGTTGTGCTAGGGTAAATTATTGTTGGAATACACCAACTTCACAGAAGTGATATAGCCTTGGGCATGGCGAACAACACCAATCAATCAATCATAGTACATTGTCTTGCTTACCATCTGTTACTACAAAGGTAATATTTTAGTGCACCTGTGTTCTGCTCAGGTAGATGAGATGAAGTAATTGTTAGCTTGGAGGTTGGCAAAACTGGCCTAATAGTGTTGTCTTTTTGCATTTTCCACTCGGCACTGGTAACTCAAATTTACATGCATCATGCAAGTAAAATAATCTTGAGCATGATGTTAAACACCTACCAAATATGTTCAAAATTAGGAAGCAACTGGTATAAGGTTCAGTATGTAAGTATATTAAAACATCAAACAAAGTTAAAATGCTAAAACATTGTGATAATATTGTAGGAATGAACTCTATTGTGATCTACATCTGCCATATAGCATTTGAGGGTTACTTTCCTGTACAAATAACAGACCTGCCTAATCAACATTGGGGTCAACTTCTCATTGACCTTTATGGAGTGTCTTTCTGGGTCATGGTGTCCTACATTCTTCATTGCAAAAAACTATTCTTCTCTATCTGATCACAGCTTTAATGGGTGAGGGATAACCACATTCCAAAAACCATACCTTCAACTTTCCCTTTCACACCTATAATCTATCCAGGCTTAATCTTTCTGCTTACATCAACAAAAATCAGTGCAATGATTTGAGAAATTGAGTGTTGAGAATCCTTTGTCAGATAGGTGAATATACTTGAGTATGACATTAAACTCCAATCAAACAAACCAACAAAACTGTAATAGTCAACTATTGAATTGTCTAGTGAAAATAAGATATAACATTGGGGAGCTTATATAGATTTGCTCTCAATCAGATCGACGCCTACAGGTTAAAGGTGAGATAACCACAAGCATTACGTCTCTATAAAGTCTGACTGGGATGTCAGTGCAGCGTTCACCCAGCAGTACTGTTATACTATATGTATCCGTAAAAAGCCTTTGCCCTCTCTAAAATATTTAATTTCTTGTCATTTGGGGTGTCAATAATTTAAACATACATTCTTCACTTATAATGATTTCTTCCCACGGGATGCACCGCCAATATTCGAAACATTTGTTATAAAGAAGCCACATTCCATCACTCATTCATAAAGACACATTTTCCAGCCCTCACCTTCTCCAAATTTATATTATTCATACCTACATAATATTTATGTTCACAAACATGTTTGTATATATTTTAAAAAAAGGTAAGTAGAAGTATAACCACAGCCTTGCTTTTGACTGTATCAATGAATGTACATGTATACAGCAGAACATAGAAGTAGTTATGTATAATTGATGTCAAAACAACATGAAAAATAAATCTATAAAAATGTGCTGTAAATGGGTTTGTCTTTTATTATAATATTTTAAATGAATTCCTTTGCTTTAATTGCGCCTCTTGTGTTGTTAACATGTATATACATATTAATATATAAAACTTTGAAAACTTGAACTTTCAGGAATGAACTCGATCTTGTTGTACCTGGGTCATGAGGTATTGAAGGGGCGGTTCCCAATAAACTTGAGTGTTCCACGACAACACCCTGAAATGCTAGCTATGGGGTCATGGAGTACAGCAGTGTTCGTTGCTATATCCTATATTCTCTACAGAAAGAAGATGTTTTTCAGTGTATAGGGATTCGCCATCAGTAGACAAATCATTAAAACCAAAGAGGAGTAGTATTGTGAGGGATGTTTTTTCAATGATCAATGGTTAAATATTTTTATGTCATTTCGACTATAAATAATAGTATTTTCAAAAATTTGGGATAACACTTTCTTTTCATAAACAGATTCCGTTACAGAATTTTTGCAGGCTAAAGCTTGTTACCTATGAGAACAAATTAAGAGAATTGTGATAATGTTGTTTAACACTCGATATGTAGTGATGAAGCCCATGTGAGGGCACTTCTGGATTGGTCATTTGTCTCAGCGGCAGACTACTGCTGAAAATAAAGGTGTATTTTACATTAAACGTTTGAACAAATTTCATTTATCCAAATATTCAATAATACATAACCAATTTAAATGTGTTTCTGAATCCAAAACAGGACACATACTTTTCGCAATAAACACAAGTGTAACAGGCCTTCAGATTTGAGGTAAATGATCTGTGTTAAATCACAAGGCCTGGTGTTACTGATAGTAAACTCTTGTTTTGGTATATTTAGCCTGTAATATTCTCTACTGATATTAAATGCTCTTTAACATTTTAGCATGAATGTTTTTGTAAATGTTTTGTAACTTGAATTATGATGTAAGTGCCTAATAAAGCAAAGTGATGTGAATTGAAAACACAATCTGATGTTTAATGTATGTTATACACTGTATATAGTTAAATGTTTATTTAATCTATCATGTTATTGAATTGTTGTGTAGTTAGAAATTTCAGTGCTAGATTTGAAATGACGTCTATGTGGATTTTCAATATAAGAAAACCACATGCATTTTCAGTTGTTTTTTATGTGACTTTACACATCACATGGTTATTTTCCTTAAAGGTTAACTGGGCTGACTGTTGCATCGTGATATCACATGTCTGTCATGTGACCTGAACTGGCCCTTGATGCCAACAGATATATGGTTAAATAAGCTCTCCTACAATCATCTAGTTGCATCCCGTTTGTGATATAAACACTGGTTAATGAACTATAGTTGATTCTATTGCATACATTGTTAAGACGATAGCAAAGCTTTAGAATTACACATTTACCATGTGTAGAAATCTAAAGGGTCTTAATTATGCAACATTACCTCTTCATGCTTATTCTAAAAAAGGCTTCTTTTTTTTTAATTAAGTATTTGCTTTTTCACAAATTGCTGTTGGTCACACGACTGTTTATTACAAATAAAATGATTTATTGTGTTCAGATTAATAAGAAAGTTGTTGCGGGCCCAGGTGCTCTCTTGAGTTAACTCATAACTGATTTGTTATGGGGCCTGCATCCTGAGCATCTCATTTGCTTGTTGCTGAAAATTAGACCTACAGTTTAACCAAAAGTATGGTGTACAAAATGGTCATTTTGCTTCACGTTTTCGGTAACTGGTTGTCCAGTCTCCCTTTCTCCTGCATGATAAAGTTTCTTAAAAAAGGTTATTCAAATGAGGCAATTGTTCAATTCAATGTGTCTAAAGGACAAGCCTCTGCCTAAGCCATTGAGTTTACATCAAGTAACCCAGTTTAGCCGAGATCTTGTTTAAGTTGTGCGGTCATCACAGAATAACATGTTGTGAATCCCAGTTCATTTGTATTCAATCGATATAAATCTGTGTACTTGTATATCCTGGCACTAATGTTGAATGTGAATCTCTCCAATAACTAGTCAATCAAAGATCTATCACATCCTTAATTTGTACAAATATGTCATTATCCTTAACTACATGTATTATGATTATGCTGATCCAAAATTTCCCATTTTATTTGTGTTAGAAGTACACCATTCAAATAACTAATAATATATTCTGTTTTACATATTATTTTATTGCTAAATTGTGAATGAATCAATTATAACTTATAATATGCTCATTTGCTAGAGCCCTCTGGCCTAGGGCAGTTTGTTTGAAGAGTAGCAATGTGGTCTTTACTTAGCAGTGGAGGAAGATTAACTTTCCAACATTATGAAAATGTGTCATTAAGAAAGTGAAAGTATTTTCTTATAAGTTATGAACGACATTTAGAAGTGGGGTAACATAACTATATAATTTCTGTATAACCTCTTTTTGTTTTGTGATTGAACACAACGTTTTGATGCATATTCCTGTGTCTCCTCATCAGGTGTAAATTATTTAGTCAATTTACACCGAATGTTTTCTATCACAAAACTAGAAGAGGTTATCCAGAAATTCTATAATTAGTATTTTTCGAGTTTGAAAAAGCAGATCTTGTTCAAATAAGTGTTCAGGCTGACGACCTTCAGACAGGTATCAAATGTAGGAGGATTGCTGGCTGAGAATGGTATTTTACTGCAGGCAATTTGGTACTGGACTCCTGTAGCCTGTATGAACTAGAATCTGTGGAAAATGAAAAAGTTTCATCCCAAAGTATTTCCAACTAAAGTGTCTTGTAACTGATGTTGTAACTTATTTTGATAACCTTATAATTTTGTAACAAGGATCTGCAGAAAAACTTACAACAATACAAGCTCATTTTATCTATGTCGAGCAAATATTTTTCAAAAAATGAAGTTTGTACTGAAACCTGCTGTATAAGTATACTATAAGCTGAGTGAAAACCAAGATTAGGACGATAAATGCAAAGTGTTGCCTCTTAGATCCGTTTAAGCGTGATTTTGAACTGAATAATCAACCAAAATAGGATGTTAACAAAAAATTTAAATTGCCACAGCTAAACAAAGTTTGTTTCAACTTTGAAAGACTTACGTTGAAATGAAACATGTTTTAAAGATAAGGACAGACGTAACTTCTAAGCCTGGATGAATCTGTCCAACACGGACACACCCTTTTGAGCGTCTTCTGGTATAGTTTTCAATATTTAGGGTTTCTTTTAAACTTTCATTTGATTTTTTGAATAAAGTTAAACAATATAGATTATGAAACACATACTCATGAGAAGTAGATTTTGTAATGAAGCAAACCTATTTAATTTTGTGGCGACTTTATAATTTCACTTAACCCAGAAATGGCATTGTGGAATCAGCTGCTGTTTGTCGAAGAACAGCATAATTTCTTATTGATTGTAAACTAAGTGACTAAGTTAACTCTGGTGAGCAACGAACAAGTCAGAATTAGGTCTGATCTGTCTAAGTTAAAGATTTTAAAATGCTCTTTATTTGTTGTGGGCAGTTTGTTGTATAAATATGGCATTGTTTATGTTACTTTTTGAAATACCTGCAATAGTTAATAATAGTGCTGATTTATTTTCTGTGTGTATTGTCATGTTTACATTTTGTTAAGACTTACATGTACATGTATTCGATAAATGTGTGGGTATGACCTCTGGTCTTTGTATAGCATATGGTCCGATCAAGCTTGGTTTTAGTGTCTACTGATGGCCTCGTAATTATATCAAATGTATAAATTTGATAGCTACCCAACAATTTGATTACGCTTTTAAAAATAATATTGTGCCCTTTTAGTATTTATTTATATTCCATTTACTTTGTTTATTAAGATGGACACAAATATTCGTTGAATAGTTTTATCATTTTTTCTTCTTCATGGACACAATTAACAAAGTAACTTCACATTGATATAGGTGAATAATGTGCCTGTCACTTGTACAATGCTCTATTAATGTAACTCATGGTTCATATTCCCGTCTTAATGTTAAAAGGTACATATTAACAATTCCTTGATAAACATGCAAGATATATGCCAATAGCTGGCAGTTGTGTAACATGTGATGCCATAAGTCTTTTGTGTATTACAATAAAACAATTTACTGCTGGTAGTTTAATTCCTTGTCTGTCTTTAACTTGATTTAATTCAAAGGTGTAGTCTTGAATTCCCTTAAACTCACTGTTAGTTATTTTCCTTCAACGCTGGATCACACCGTGCCTTTAGAAAACTCTACCCCACCCAGCAACTTGATAGAAACGGTACAAATAAACTGATCTGTTGGAAAAAGCTTCTCAAATAAGCTGCATTAAAACCAGATTAGTTATATATGCCGAAAATGGTATAGAACACGTCTGTGGCTGTGTAAAAGTAAAGATCTTGTGAGGCCTAGGCTGTGCCCCCCCCCCCCCCACCACTTTGGATTATCTTCTGACCGATATGTGGCTATATTTTTCAGAGATATTACGTGCAATGTAATGACATCCTTTCTTTGCAAGAAGTGAAAGCTATATTGCAAGTTTAAAGTAAAAAGATGGTGTCTGAGAGGCAGAGGATGAATTTTTTCTGGTAGAAAGAACAACATTTGTTCAAACACATGCTGTAATATTTTGTCACAACTTGGAACAAGCAAAAAAGCTAGGATTTGTCAGAGACGAAATTGTAGGTGATTTAGGGTATGCTTGGTTGCCTTTATGTTACCGCCAAATCCTTTTGAGTACAAGTTATGGGTCCTGCAGGAGAGGTTTAAAATTGTGGCATTGTGTAAAACACATCTGACCTTTAAACCTCATTTACTTTGGTTTGTCTGTGAAGTTGAATTAGCAAATTATTATAACCTACTGTGTTCCCATGATTACACCATTCACAGAAATGCTCATGTTCTTAATTCCAAGAATTTATCAGTAACTGACAAAGGTTTTATAGTACCCATCAGTTGAAGTATGAAATGGAGCCCAATGGGGACTGTAAATCATTTAAAACCCTTCAGTTTCTAAAACATGTTGCGTACTGTATAGAAAGATAAAGGACAACATAAACACAAAAATACTTAGTTTAATCTTTTATTCACTATTATACTACAATTATCCCTCATATGGACATTGAAGCATGCCTCAGTTTGTTTGACTGTTGTCTACACCATATGGTTAATGGAGTCACAGATACATGTATGACAGACCAAAGGGTGAGGCAACACAAGACGGCTACTGTGTTGGCATGAAGACGCAACGAGTCAACTTGCTATGACCCCTGTGTCCTAGCACCAAGGTATAGGATGTTCACATAGCCATCCAAACACACAGACATACCTCAATAGCAAACTAATCTAGTATAAGTATCACCGAAAAGCTAAACATGATGTGGGGTTAGGTAAATGTTCTACTAAAAAAATTATTTTTCACTGTTACACTATTAACACAAATGAGCCAAAACATTTAATTTGCATAGTTCTTGATCAAATACATGTATATACAAATGGTTACATAAATACAATGTCAATATTTTAAAATGGCATTTGAGCACTGGACTGAGTTAGACAAGATTTACTAATAATACAAAACTTATCAGATTTACTAATAGCAAGGACAGCACTAGAATTATTGTAAAACTTCAGTGCTTGATATGTTAAAAAAACTAAAGAACATGGGATTCCTCAACATATCTTTAAGAAGAAAGTTTCATTCAAACTAATATTAATTATAAATCACTGCAGGCAAACATTTGACAAATTTGGCCTTCAGTTTCTGTAAACTTATTTTATTATCGAAGCTGTGTGTGGCATCAGACTTTTTACTGCTTATTAGTTTTACAAGCTGCCACAGACCAGTCAATGTTTTCAAGCAAATTTGGTCCCGAAAATTACTGTCTTAAAATGACTCCTGTGTTCACTAGACTACCTTCACAATTAGATACACACAAACAAGACAATCATAAGCAAATTTATAAACTGGACTTAATTGTACAAATCTAATATGCATGAA
This sequence comes from Mopalia kennerleyi, assembly GCA_034783855.1. Classification (NCBI taxonomy): domain Eukaryota; kingdom Metazoa; phylum Mollusca; class Polyplacophora; order Chitonida; family Mopaliidae; genus Mopalia; species Mopalia kennerleyi. Next base: position 8,096 of record JAVFBX010112499.1, read on the forward strand.
TATATATACAGTCCGGTAGAGCGCAGGCCCTGCTAGCTGGAGGCTAGAGGTTAAATCCCGGTACGGACATGAAAAATTCTTCTTTATAATAATGATATATATATACATCAATATCCACAAAATAAAACCCTCTGTTCAGTCACACAGGAGGCAACGTTGAGTTGACCCATAAAAAGCAGCATACCTCTTTTCATGAAATAACAATCATTCACATGTACTGTGACCATTGCCTGTGACTTTTAGCTCATCTGGGAATGAGTGAGCTCATGTTAGACCATTGGATAAAGCAAGCTGCGCCCCAAATGGTTTGACCTTTATTTGCATGTACACATATACATATATAAATAATCACCCTCAATGATTTTAGAAAGAAGTCGATATATTTTATCATGTTCTTGGCATATGAAGTATAAAACTATGCAATATTCAATGTACATTGTTGAACTATTAGAAATAATTTTTCAGAAAAACCTACCACACATTACCGAGAAGTACATTCCAAGATTGTCTTCTAAAACCAGTAAAATTTTTAACAGGGGGTACCTTCCTGATTCGTCAATAATTAATGCCAGCTTTTATATAGTGCATGATTATGTTAATTGGCAACTAGAAATACAGAGCAATAATATACCTACACTCAAAGTTAAACACAATTCTACTTTCGTCTAAACTGTGTTTCAGAGTTAAAAAAAAACATGTAATGGGCTAAGAAAAAGTTGATAATTAAACATATTTTACAAATTAAGTTTGACTACTGAAAGGTCAGTGGACTATCTAAATAATACTACAACAGATGACTAACAACAGGACATCCATAAGCCTTTAATATAATATCTACATTACAGCACATGGTTGGTGGGCATAAACTCAATTGAAGTTTTTAGTGATTTAAGAAACATGAAAACTCTATATATTTTTTTAATAAAATTTACATATGATGAATAATGATAATAATTTCTAACATTTTGAATGAAATAAGCATTATTATGATAGATTAAAGTAACAAGGAATGAGATTAGTGTCTTAGGGGGATAACGTGAAACTGGAGGTCATTCTCTCATAACGGTGCCAGTCCAACCAATGAAGGAAATCCTTGCACCACCTAATGCACTGAATCATCATAAGAAAAACACATATTGATTTACTGATATATTTTTGTTGTTTAGTTTGTTTTATTGATAGTTTTTGGTCGTGCTCAATGGCATTCCATTTTAATGACATTGAGCACGACCAATTATTTGTTTCATTGATAGTGTTTGGTCGTGTTAATGACAGCGGGGTGGTATTCAACTGTAAATAACACAACTAGCAAAGTTCTTGTTATGCTGAATGCTCTCGTTAGACTCTGTCTTCGGCCAGATGGCTTAATAAAAGTAGGGAAAGAAATATCATATGTGCATGCTTCATGCGGGATCACACCAGAGACCCTTAGCTGACATGAAAAATAACCCAAATGATTAACATTTGTTGGTAATTTCATGAAAACAATGATGCTAATGTCGTGTCCCTGTGTCATGCTCCTGGTACAGACAAATGATGCTAATGTCGTGTCCCTGTGTCATGCTCCTGGTACAGACAAATTTGCCGTCTTTACCTGGATAAGAAATCCTGCTCGTTCTACTGTGAGGTGAGGTGAGGTGGGGTGAGGTGAGGTGAGATAGAGCGATGGCGCTGCTAGCCAGAGAACCAAGTACCAATTATAGTGGTAACAAGCAAAAGTTTCTACTCTACATCAAAAACATACATATCTGTCTAAAATCAGTTTGTTTGATTGGGGTTTAAAGCCGTAGTAAAGTTTATTTCACCCGCATAATGGCGTAGCAGTCAAATGGGTGAAGGAACCCACCCTCAACAACAATGGCCACAAACAAAGACCTGACAGAGATATGGACATTATACAAGAGAGGACAAACAGTTAGACTTCTTCTCATTTAGCTCTGAGAGCACCAGAACTACAGTAAGTTTCTTCTAACCACCTGCGTCAGGAATATGAACAGCATGATTTATAAGTTTTTAATACTATATTTGACAGTGCAAGTAAATACACTGAGGAATAAAATGCTATGGTGATCCCGATCATGTTATGACAATCCCAGTATCGCCAAAAAACTTGCCAACAACTTCAATCTGCTCCCAATAAAACTTAATCAGGAGTTCAAATTTTACCATGTGTATCATTATTACAAATTATTTCCTTCACTGGCATAAAGTGACCTCTATCCAATACCTAACTTTAAATTTAATTGAGAAGGAGAATGTTCTGAATGTGAGCACTAGAGGTCTAGTATTACCAGATATATAACATATAACGACTGTTGTGACAAAATGTTACTAGGGTTTTAAAATCCAACATGTTTACTCTGACATAGGATCTACAAAGCATTTGCTATTTACAATATAGGACATATAATGATATTTTATTTATAAAATGGTTAAATATCTTTGTGTTGATGTTATCACTCAGGTAGTCCTGGAGTTTCTTGAAATCTCTCTTGCCAAGGGAGTTCCAGGAAACTTCATCTGTGAACTTTTATTACACACCTAGAACAGAGAATCGTCATAATGACTGTTTTTAACAGTTACACAATGATATCTGATAAATGACTTCTGGGAGTAGTAAACAACATCACAGACTGAAACAATCCTGTACTCCATGACAAAAATATATGTATGATCCAGTGATAGAGTTCCGCACTTCTCTCTTTTCCCTACAATACAGATATTTTGGAATTATGAGGTGCTTGATCATCCCATCCAATAGTCCAGTTTTCACCTATACAAACATAAATACAACCCTGAATAATGTTTGTGTCTTTTAGAACGAAAATACTGATAAATACAACCAATCAACAGAATACTTTTGGTCAACCTGAAACATTGTAAACAAAGCATTCTTATTGAGGTTTGCCCATGTTACCATTGATAATTCACATTAAAGGCATATTTTCACATATATAAGGATCATGACCGGCTAGGAAGAAATCTTACAGGAGCCTTCAACTAATGTGGTTTATTCAAAGGGGTGCAGCACTCCTCACACAGGGAGGGTGTGGCCTTTAAAATAAACTTTGAATGTTGATGCTAGGGATCATTTTGAATATTTAAACACCAAATAAGGTTGGGTAGATTGCTCACATTGTATCCATGGGGTTAATATACATAGTTTTTTGTGGTGATGGACATATCTAGATTTGATTTGGCCTCCTCTACATTGGACTGCAATAATTTATAGTCTCCTCCTTTAGCTCTCTTGGACCGGTTTCCAGATCTTCCTTCCACAATAAACGCAACAATCTGAGAAAAGATCCACAATAACAAGACTTAACAAAAAGTTTTAAAAATGGTTTAACTCAAGATATGAATGTTAACACATAAACAATGTCCATTAACATTTAATATGATACAGTGTGTAAGACCTAGCAGTCAAAGAAATAAAGAAGAAATGAAAACTATTATTACAAGATGTATAACTAACAGCCAAAACATAATCATAGAAAACACATTTCAGCCACAACATAAGCAGGCAATGTAAAATTAAATTCTACCAACTACTGAATTATTTATCAGGGAAACTGAAACAACATTCTACCGAACCACTACATAATCAGGCAAAGTTAAATTAAATCCTACAAACCACTACATAATCAGGCAAAGTAAAATTAAATCCTACAAACCACTACATAATCAGGCAAAGTAAAATAAAATCGTTCCAACCATTACATAATCAGGCAAAGTTAAATTAAATCCTACCAACCATTACATAATCAGGCAAGTAAAATTAAATCCTGCAAACCACTACATAATCAGACAAGGTAAAATTAAACCATACTATACATCCCTTGTACATTATCTGGGAAACTAAAATCCTTAAAAAAACTACATTATTGGGAAAGCATATTTAATTTCTACCAACCACTACATAATCAGGAAAATTGAAATTAAATTCTATCAACCACTACATACTAAGGCAGAGTAAAATGTCATGAAAAGTACAATTAATTTCAATTAGCCATTACATAATCATGGAGGGTGAAATTAAATCACATCAACCACTAAATAATCAGGAAAAGCACACTACATAATCACGGAAAGTGAAATTAAACCACTGCATTATCAGGAAAAGTACAAATTTAATTTTATTAGACACTACATAATCAGGGAAAGTGAAATTAAACCACTACATTATGAGGGAACATGGAAATAATTTCTAGTAGCCATTACATTATGAGGGAACACCAGGGCAACAGAAAGCTCCTCTTTTCTCGCCTCTTACGATGGACCGAGGAAGCCGAGGGAGTATTCTGCAGGACTGGCCAACCCGCTCCCCCACGGGGCGTGCCACCTATGTCATTAACTAGCCATTCAATTTAATTGCATATTCATACCATGCTATTGTAAGTCAATGATATAGGGGATAATTTCGGTCATATGAGTAGATATTTATGACTTCTCTTTTGACCACTGACCAGCCTCATTAATTTATATTGTTGGTTGTCAATGACAAAGATGGCATTTTCGGTTATTTGAGTAACATATTTATCTCCCTTTTGACCTCTGGCCAATCCCATTTTCGTTACTATTAAGTACTGACCAACGGACCCAAGAATTTGATATCTTGACCTGTAAGATAGGCTTTTATGTCTATCAATTTTTTTTAGACCAATCTGTAGTGAAATTAGACATTTTGGTTTGCTGCCTTGGTTGCTTGAAAAATTACAAAGGACAATACAATATGGATGGATTTTCGGCGCACATTTTGTCCTACACGTTTATTGAGGCAAAACAATTTACATTGTATATTGTACTGTTATTTTCGAGATACATCAATTTGTGTAAAAGTTGCTTCATGGTATGTTTGTTTACTTTCCAGGTCACTTTCTTAATTTTTACGACCGTGGAGCTTGTATGTGTTCGGTCCTGATTTTCATTTATGTGACCATCGACAGGTACTTGGCCTTGTGCTACCCACTGAGATCGAGAGCTTTTTGGACCGGTCGGAAAACATACTTGGTATTAGTTTTAATGTGGTCCGTCTCCCTGGCATTTTCTTATCCCTATTATCATGTCAGTATTTACGAAGAAAAGATTGAGCAGAATGTTAGTCATTACTATTGCTGTTACAGAGAAGAACCGTGGCTAGTTTGGTACGACACTATTTTTAATGTTGCCTTATTCTTCACACCTGTCCCTTTCTTTGTCATTCTTTATGGGAAAATGGTTTATCAGATTCGAGCTTCTGTTCCGAAAACGAGATCCGGAACGAAAGAGGAAAGTGTGACTGGACGGAGAGGGCGTGGTCAAGTTGTGGTCTTATTGATGACAGTTGTTCTTCTTTACATTCTCACTCAGCTTCCGTTCAGTACACTAGGAATTCTTTCTGACTTTTTCCCTGCAGTATTTAGTTTCCGTGTATATAACGAAACAGCATTTGTAGTTGTCTGGACCTGCAGAATACTTATCTATGTAAACAGTTCAGCCAATCCGATCATCTATTTCTCATTGTCCACTAACTTTCGTCAAGGATTTCTTCAAGTCTGTTGTTGTTGTCTCGGGAACAGACATGGGGCCAAATACTTTTGAAAGTATTTAAATACAAATACAAATACACTCGATATACAAAATACAAAATACAAATACAAATACCTTTATTTGGTGATGTATTTAAATACAAATACAAATACTGTTCAAAGTATTTAAATACAAATACAAATACTTTCATACACAAATGTTTATATGCCTTTAGAATGAAAAAAAAACTGATCTAGTTTACGTTGAAATTTTATTTTGTTGCGATACATTTTTTTAGATAGTAACGGTGATCGCGATGGGTGTCATATCATGAGTTGCGTGGGGAAAAATGTCAAAGTGTCCTCCAAATTGAATGAATTGATATAAGTGTCAAAATCAATGTCCGTATCACAAAGTTTATTTATAACATATCTATTTATGCTCACAGCTTCACACTTATCTTACATGCACTCATAGGGCCTGCGGCCGTGGCGTAGTGGTAAGCGAGTACGCTTTCTAATGCCTACTTCGATGTACCGTTCACGGGATCGAGTCCGTCTGTCGAACCTCAGGTATATGAGTGAGTCACAAGATGTGGCTCCAGCAATCGCGGGGGTCGTTTTTACGAGGTTTCCTACCGGTTTTCCACCATAAAAGGGCAAGGAACAGTGTGACTTTGGACAATCCGTCGTCATATAAGTGAAATACCCTTGAGTACGACGTTAAACACCAATCAAACAAACAAACAAAACAAACCATATTTGAGTAAAAAAGTTGTCGAGTTGACAATCTGTAAGCAAGGTTTCTTTCATATTTTTAATTTTCCAGCATATTTAAGCAGAAGAAAATTGTAATATGGGCAATCCGCCGTCATGTTATTTAAATATCATTGAGTACAACATTAAACGCCAATCAAACAAACAAGACCTCTTGTTTAATCTACATATAATGATTGTCTCACTTATACTGGTGTGCTTTTTTTTTGTATCAAAACCAGGCCTGGATTGGTAACAAACGTGGAAAGTTGAGAAGGAAAGAACAAGGTCATTTGGAGACCAAACATGCATCTCCTCTTACACGCGGTCCAACCGCATTTTCGCTTTTCTGTCAAGGCAAAAAAAGAGGTATCGTAATTTTTTAATATTTCAAACGCGGCTAGGGATGGGAACCGGATCATATTTAAATTTGATATTTTATTTTATTTGAATTGGCTATGTTTTATTCTATTAAAATTTGAATTTTTATTGTATGAATTAAACATTTTTTTAATTTAAATTGGATATTTTATTTTATTAAATTAGGTATTTCATTCTATTAAAATTGGATATTCTATTCTATTTAAATTGGATGTTAATTTATTTTATAAAAATTTGATGTTTTATTTTATTTAAATTGGATATTTTATTGTATTCAGACCATAATACCTTATTAATTTACGATTTCAGGAACCAGAACAGCTGGAGAATATTTTGTTGAGATTAGTGGTGAATGGGCGGGACTTTCCTCTGAAGAGAAAGCTGCTTACTCTCAGAGAGCCAAGGAGATAAGAAGTGAACCGGCGTTAGGACAGAGCCCGGACATGGCCATCAAAAGTCACTTACATACTCTGAGTGTTACGGTAACTATACATTTCTTGCTCACTATAGTCACATGCCATTAATCATTGTTACTTTTAAATGATGTATCCCATTAGAAAGTAGGTCATGGCTACCTCATTACTGTGTGCACTTACTAATCCTACTTTGATGTGCTGTTGACTGGATCGACTCAGTCTGTTGATCATAAGATATATGAGTATCCCAGGGGTTGTTTTTATGAGGTTTCCTCCCAGTTTTCCACCATAATATAGGCAAGGAAAAGTGTGAAGTGGACAATCCAAGGTCACATAAGTGCAATACACTTTAGTACCATGCATTTGAAAGTAGCTTTTTCAAGGGTTTTTTTGTCGATTTTTTATCATAAAATGCTATAAAAAGTTGTTTGATAATCCAGGTGTAATTAATACAGACAAAAGAGAAAATGCAGCAAAATCTTATTTTTAAATAAAGCGTAACCGTTTTTTAAATTGTAGTGTGACAAGCTCGTAAAACTTGGTGTTGAAGCAGCGGGGATAGCCTGCGGAAGTGATAGACTTCCTTATGTCTTTGGTAGCCTGAAAGGGAAAAACTTCTTTGGCAGTCACCGAGACCGCTTTCTGTCAGCTATCCAAGGTAAGGAGTTATATGCCCTCTCAGATGACAGCCCGCGGCCCTGGCTTAGAGGTAGCTTACTAATCCTACTTCGATTTACCATTCACAGCCCCATGGGGGAGCGGGTTAGCCAGTCCTGCAGAATACTCCCTCGGCTTCCTCGGTCGATCGTAAGAGGTGAGAAAAGAGGAGCTTTCTGTTGCCCT
>JAVFBX010112610.1:0-15998 GCA_034783855.1 Mopalia kennerleyi
CCTTATAACACTAACAGCAGACACTCCACAATACACTTACAGCAGACACTCCACAATACACTTACAGCAGACATCCCACAGTACACTAACAGCAGACACTCCACAATACACTTACAGCAGACACCCCACAATACACTTACAGCAGACATCCCACAGTACACTTACAGCAGACATCCCTTATAACACTAACAGCAGATACTCCACAATACACTTACAGCAGACACTCCACAATACACTTACAGCAGACATCCCACAGTACACTTACAGCAGACATCCCTTATAACACTAACAGCAGACACTCCACAATACACTTACAGCAGACACTCCACAATACACTTACAGCAGACATCCCTTATAACACTAACAGCAGACACTCCACAATACACTAACAGCAGACACTCCACAATACACTAACAGCAGACACCCCATATTACACTTACAGCAGACATCCCACAGTACACTAACAGCAGACATCCCTTATAACACTAACAGCAGACACCCCACAGTACCATAACAGCTGACACTCCACAATACATTTGTTTGTTTGTTTGTTTGATTGGGGTTTAATGTCATACTCAAGGGTATTTCAATTATATAAAGACGGATTGTCCACTTCACACTGCTCCTTGCCCTTGTATGGTGGAAAACCGAGAGGAAACCTCATAAAAACCACCCCAGCAATTGTTGGAGCCACATCTTGTGACTCACTCATATACCTGAGATCGACAGACGGACTCGATCCTGTGAACGGTAAATCGACATAGGCATTAGAAAGCGCGCTCGCTAACCACTACACCACGGCCACGGGCCCCGCCACAATAAACTTACAGGACACTCCACAATACACTTACAGCAGACATCCCTTATAACACTTAGTCTAACAGCAGACATCCCACAATGCACTTACAGCAGACACTCAGCAGTATACATGTACTTACAGCAGACACCCCACAGTACACTTACAGCAGACACCCCACAGTACACTTATAGCAGACATCCTTTATAATACTAACAGCAGACACCCCACAGTACACTTACAGCAGACACTCCACAATACACTTACAGCAGACACTCAACAGTATACTTACAGCAGACATCCCACAGTACACTTACAGCAGACATCACACAGTACACTTACAGCAGACACTTCATATTACACTTACAGCAGACACCCCACAATACACTTACAGTAGACATCCCTTATAATACTAACAGCAGACACTCCACAATACACTTACAGCAGACATCCCACAGTACACTTACAGCAGACACTCCACAGTAGACTTACAGCAGACACTCCACAGTACCATAACAGCAGACACCCTAAAGTACCATAGCAACAGACGCCCCACATTGGACTTACAGCAGACAACCCAAAGTACCATAACAGCAGATACCCTGCAGTAGACCTACATCAGACACTCCACAGTAAACTTACAGCAAACACCCCACTGTTAACTTACAACAGACACCCCACTGTTAACTTACAACAGACACCCCACTGTACACTCACAGCAGATACCCCACTGTACACCTACAGCAAACACTCCTTAGTACACTTAAAGCAGACACTCCACAGTACACTTAAAGCAGACACTCTACAATACACATACAGCAGACACGCCACAATACACTTACAGCAGACACTCCACAATACACCTACAGCAGATATCCAACAATACACTTACAGCATACACTCCACAGTACACTTAAAGCAGACCCTCCACAATACTTTTACAGCAGTCACCATGTACTACACTTACAGTAGACTAACAGCAGGAACTGCACAAGAAACAGGTGTTGATTTAGGCCAATCACCTATGACGAAATCTTTGTTTGGGTATTTATACAACATATAACAATGTACATAGGCTTACAAATGTATATGGTTATTTCTAATAACAACATTTCGCCAGCCTTATGTGTGACGGTATGTTTGTTTGGGGTTTATTATCGTACTCATGGGTATTGACTATGGATTGTTCACTTCACACTGTTCTGTGCGTAAATATGGTGGAAACTGAGAAGAAACCTCGTAAACCCCATCCCCTGTGATTACCAGTGCCACATTATGTGACTCGCTTATATACATGTACATTTGTACCTACTACATGGCATGGTGGACAAATGATCTCAATCAAGGGGTTGTAATGAGTGAATGAAAAAAATACCTTGTTAGAATAGCAAGAGATCATTACAAGGTGTAAGACAAGCATAGGAACCAAAGCATGGTGAACTATTTACAGTTGTAAAACACACCCCTATAACTGGGCTTGTGTTGACATTAATGCGATCAACTACAACATACTCCAATAGTTGTCTAACATATTCCTACCTTCAGATAGGTCAGGTTGAAATTAGTAACACTTTCATGGACATCTACATTCATTTCTTCTGAGATCCACTGCGGAGGATGATTGTTAACATCTTTAACGTGTATAACAACCTCAACTGTAGAAAATCTAAGACATGAAAGAATATTAGGTAGATTTTAAGTTCAGAATTTTTTGTGAGGGATTCAGAGGCAATGACTTACTACAAAATTTTTCCAAAGCCACACCTTCATATCTCTGTTGACTGGATATGCTTAAGTATAAGACTTGACAGTCTCATAAAAACATTTTGAGACTTAGAACAAAATTGGATAACACTGTGTTCTATCACTGTGTTGGTCTAGTAGATGATTTATTTATGAAATGAAAATGTCAGCTTTCAATTTTTTTTGGAGGTTGATGTCCTTTCACGTATTATATATTTGGCAGAATAACAATTAAAAAAAAAACTTTGTCAAATATAAATCTAGACATTTTTAGCGACGGTATGATGGATTTTTTTGCCAAGCTGACATCATTGTCTTGAATTATGCCAGAGGATACCATAGTAACAGAGGTACAACTGATTGAGGGTATTTTGTACCTGCGAAGGTTTATATCATCTCCTTGATCTGTAGCCCTAACTAACATAGAGTATGACCGGGGTGGGATACTACTGGCTAGAGTTATTTCCCCTGTCGATCCATTCACTCTGATGTTAGATGTTTGGGGAAAGTCCAGGCTATATTGCAATTGACCATTTTTACCCAAATCAGCATCTTTGGCAGATACCTAAACCAATTGGATTCAAGAAAACACATGCATAAATCCTAAAAACAATCAGATCTCAACAAAATGATTACATCTATTTATCAATCTCCATGTGGCTGGCAAAGATCAGTAAACTCCAGAATTTTATGACCTTAATGGTTTTAGGCATTCTATATGAGCTACATGTAAATGGGCAGAATATTTAAGGGTCAGGGGTAATGATTCATTAGACATTTCTTATGTACTTGTTTAATAACTTTCAGTTAGTTGTATGAAAAGTAAAAAATAAAGTACCAGAAAATCTGTGTTACTGCTTTAAGGCCAGACTGGGTACCTTAGGGGTATTTTTCAGAAATAATTAGAAATTAAATGCAAAAATGTCCTGAGATATGTACTAAGATGCCACTTGGTAAAATATAAAGTTTTCAAAAATATTTTCCCACTGGTTGCTATGCTAACGACATTTTGCAATCAACACGTAAGTGTTAATGGAAAAGTAAATATATCCATAACCGTTCTTTTTTTTTACAATTCTTTTTATTACATGTTTAGACATACTCCTGCTATAAAATGTCAAATTTTATGAAAACTTAAACCTCTATTCTCAGAACGGTGAAAAATGTCTGGTAAAAGTACCATAAAAAGTACAGTTTTATTTCCACACAATTAAACAATTTTTCGATACATTTAAATCTTATATCACACATAGCCGTAAGTTATGATGTCCAGTGATGTCAAAAATGAATAATAAAAAAAATTGCAAAAATTTTTGCTGAAGGTGCAGTGTCTCGCCTTAAAATGTTTCTTCATCGAGGAAACATACAGATAATGTTCAATGATAGACTGTGTAGCATTATATTACCGATCCTAAGACTTGATGAGCTGGGAAGGTTTCATTGATGTTAAATTCATATGTTAACTGGGCAAACACTGGACTGTTGTCATTTTGGTCTTTTAGCTTAATAACAACAGGTGAGTGGAAAGATTCCAATTCCTCGACAGTATTCAATTCTTTGGCATATACCTGGAAAAAAATAAAACATCCACATTAATTATATTTAAGAGCCAAAATTGAAACGTTATTAAATCAAGGTCAATTGTTTTTCACATAGTTTTTCAATAGTGTTTCAAAAGATCCATATGGAAATCAGCAAAGAAACATATAAGACAGTAGACATGGAACTGTTCTATACATGTAGGTGTATGTCCTTTGCATAACATGTCTCTTCGTTATGTTAAAACTGGATTTTTGTACGATTGAATGATCCATTGATTTGTGTTCAATGCTATGTAAAGAGCTGTTTGTTTATAAGATAGCAATGTACGCCAACCTTGGATAGATTAACACACCTATTTAATGTTCCTCCAGGGCAATTTACAGACAATTTGACCATGTTTAGGACAAGTAGCCTCTAACAGGAGCACTAGAACTAATTAAAGGGGACAGATTCACCAGGCAACGGATAATAAAAATAGAAAAATGTAATTAATAGCCTACTATGATTCATCATTATGTTTGTTTGTTCATACTCGAGGTTATTTCACTTATAGGGCGACAGATTGTCCCCTCCACACTGTTCCTTCCTTAAATACAGTGGAAACCTCATAAACAAACCACCCTCTCCATTGCCGGTTCTACTCGTATACCTGATGGTCGGCAGGTGGACTCACACCCATGGGCCCCACACATCGAAGTGGGACAAGTAGGCAGACCTGCTAACTACTAAGCCACCACCACTGACTTCATTATTATGAGTAACAAAATACCAGACCTACAAGATAATAACAATGCAATATTCTCACCGAGAATGAAAAATTGGCTGTTTTTTCCCTATCCAGCAATGATGAATTATCCACTGATATCCAGCCAGATGATTGGTCGATCTTAAAAGCATTTCCAATCTCATTGGATAGGAAGAATCCAATCACAGCATTATTGCCCTGAAAATTAACAGATTATCAAGAAATGTATTTGTTTTTGGTTTACTTTAATAGTCTTTTAGACTTAAATAACAAGGTAGTTGTTTTTCATGGTTGTCAGACTTACATCAATGTACTTGAAACATTTCAACATTTTATATAGAAATGTCTTTAATAGTGGCTGTCAAAAATGACCCCATTATGAAATTAAATTAATCAGAAAGTCAATTCAGAATAATATGCAAACTCCAAAAATGATAGAACAAAAAACAACACATACATTGTAAAACATGTCACTTTTCAGGAGTTTTCACTCAATTGGTAGTTCTTCATTCTATTGAGCTATGTATGGCATTTTATTTAAAGACAGCTCCTTTGTTCTCACCTGATCAGCGTCGGTAGCAGACACCTGCAGAACTGGGGAACCAGAGTCAGAATTCTCTATGATTTCCTCCTCATAACTGTTCGACTCAATAACCGGGGGATTATCATTGGTGTCTGTTACAGTCACCTCTAGGGATGTCGTTACCACTCGTAGATCAGGTTTGTCTTCCTGGTATGCCTTTGGAACAAACAAAACGTTCATCAGTAACACTAAAAAGTGTATTGTGTTTTGCTTAGTACAGACTTACACAGACGTACCCTTAATAAATAATTATATCCCCGTTCAAAATAATTTACCATCGCGAAGCATATAAGTTTGAACTGTGCCAACTGCACTAAAATTAGCAATATTCTCGGCTAGCGTGTTGTTTGATGTGAGCACTTTACAGGTTGAAGAAACTTTATATAGTATACGCGTCAAAGGGGGTAGTAGATATATGTGGACAGTTGATTAAAAGTAAGGTTTTTCACATGACTCATATTGAATTCATCTTTGTTTATGTTTCCCAGTGATACACTGAAATATGCGGTGGAATCCCACTGGCCAACAAGAAGGTACAGTCTCATTTGAACCAGACTCTCCGACCACAACGCGAGAGTCTGGTAGCATTGCAACAGAGAAATTTAAAAAACAAATGGCCTTCATATGGTCCGGTTAAAGTTTTTAAATACGGACTGAATACTTTTCAATCTCAACAAATAAACCCCAAACTAATTTATTTGTTAATAAATACATAGGTTTTGTATGGAAGCTCATAGCGGCCATTTGCTCCCTCGAATGTCAAAAACATTGTTTAAAAGACACAAAACTACGATTATTGTATGGTGAATGGACACCACTACTGATTGACAGCAGAAGTCTGTATTATATATTTTTAATAAACGAAGAGAGAAAAGATTGCCTGCCTCTACTGATGTGGTCTGTAAGTGGTGTTACAAAGGCATATAAGTCAGTGCTTTTTAAATACCCAGGAATTTTTTATGTGAGATATAAAATAAAGAATCAAACTATATTCCATCAGTTCGGGTGAAATTAATAAGACTCATAAGACTGATTATACACAGATTGAAGTTGAACCGTATCTGACTTAGGTGTTAGATAAGGTACAATTTTTTTAGCAGATATTACTTACTTAACACAGCAGATAGAATAAATAACATTGGTAACATAATTTGGATCTTATGCATCCTTTTGTTAATGAAATAATTAGTCTGTTGGACATAAACGTAGTGTGTAACACCCAAGAAATCCAATTTGTAAAAGTTAATTTTTTTATCAAATGCAAGTTGAAATTAAACTCCGATTTGTATTTGGTCTGTTTTCCCTTTCGTTGTGTTAGTTGATATATTGATAATAGAATAATAAGACAAACAGATATAAAGCCGGGTGTGGTTTTCTAAAAAACAAAACAGCATTTACTGAAGAATGACTCATTTACATGTATTAGAATGTATAAATAAGACGTCACTGTTCCTCTGTTCCATCACTTACCGGTAACATAATGTTATAAGACGTCACTGTTCCTCTGTTCCGTCACTTACCGGTAACAGAATGTTATAAGATGTCACTGTTCCTCTGTTCCTTCACTTACCGGTAACAGAATGTTATAAGACGTCACTGTTCATCTGTTCCGTCACTTACCAGTAACATAATGTTATAATACGTCACTGTTTCTCTGTTCCGTCACTTACCGGTAACATAATGTTATAAGACGTCACTGTTCATCTGTTCCGTCACTTACCAGTAACATAATGTTATAATACGTCACTGTTCATCTGTTCCGTCACTTACCAGTAACATAATGTTATAATACGTCACTGTTTCTCTGTTCCTTCACTTACCGGTAACAGAATATTATAAGATGTCACTGTTTCTCTGTTCCTTCACTTACAACTAACATAATGTTATAAAATGTCATCGTTCCTTTGTTCCTTCACTTACTACTCACGGAATGTTATAAGATGTTACTGTTTCTCTGTTCCTTCACTTACCGGTAACAGAATGTTACAAGATGTCACTGTTTCTTCACTTACCGGTAACATAGTGTAAAAAGATATCACTGTGTCTCTGTTTGAAAATTATTTGACCTTCACTAACCTGTAACAGAAGGAAGTAAGATGGTACTGTTTCTCTGTCTAGAAGTTTTGTGACTGTCACTTCCCCAGTCAGAGTGTTAATTGTAAACACCGGACGACCATTCTCCGTAACGCCTGTATAATAGGATAAGCACCTCTGTATGTTAATATATCCTTAATTCATGTCTAGTTTGATTTGTTGCACTCAATGTGTTTGCACGTCACATGCCAGAGATTAGGGCAGGGTACATGTATTCTAAAAATTCGGCACATTAATAATACATTAACGCTGAAAATGAGGCTTTTTTTTAATATCAAATTGACAGGTGTTGAGGAATTACATTCTCTATCTGAAAAATATTAACTTTTATTGTTCATACACAAAAACTGAAATAATAGTGTGTTTGATTGCAGGAGAGTGTTCTTCAGCAATAATGTTGGTCTTTATTCTGGTACTAACATCTACTCCTCCATTACTCCATGCAAAGTCGGAAACAAACAAAAATAAAGAAAGAAAAAACATTTATTAGAACAAGATACAGGTATTAGTTTAATGTTTTTTGGGGTGTGAAATCCTAACATTCACAACCACCCCGTCCTACCTTGAGATATCCTGTACATTATCCGGACAGGGGTCACCCCGGTGTCGGGGTCATATGCTGATACAGAAAACTGAGGAATAAGCGCATTTGATGTGTTCTGAAATGGCAACCAAATCTTAGGATAAATTATCATAATCTAAAGTTCTATATTTTGTTAGATGAAAAACACTCATGTTAAACTGTATATTAAAGACAATTGTCCGGAGTTTCATTTTGATAACCAATCAACCACATCATGAATTTGTTTGTTCGTTTGATTGGGGGTTTAACATCATATTCACCTCAAGGCCAGTCAAGGGTCACATCAGATTGTCTATTTCAAACTGCTCCTTGCTTATTACGATGGAAAAACCACCACGTCATGAATAACTGCAATTCATTGATTAGTGTGTAATGCCATGCTCAATCGTATTTCTCTCATATAACAACAGTGTATTCCCGACAATTAATTGTCTTACTAAAACACGACTATAAACTGTGAAGATGATCTCTGTTCTAAGAATTCTTCCTCCAGTGCTGAGTTAAAACAGCATGACATAGCTCACAACATAATGACTTTATTAGTCAGAGGGAATCATTAACATATTGAGAATTTAATCTGATTGTATAAAAATGGCCATATCCATTCAAGCATAGAAATCTTCAATACTCATCAGTTTGGTTTATATATGTTTGAGGTTTGTAACTGAGCTTGTTTCACTCTTTTACAAGGACGCCAAATACGCAAACCTCTATCAACCTGAGGTTACCGGAGTGACAACATGTGACAAATACGCTCTGATAAACTTAATGACAGTATGTTTGTTCATTTTGTTACCGGCAATTACCATCTAATTTCTTAATGCAGACAGCACGTGACGGATTTCTATTCTTAAGCTGGTTTTCCACTATATATAGGCGAATTTTGCATCGAAAAATGTCTCGCTAGCGTATTTTGTTTTACACTAGATCGAGCGATAAATTCAAGCGACAGCTAGGTTTATGGTGCCACATGCTTCAGTTTTCTGGGCCGACGTTCGGGATTCCTTAGCCTTTTAAATAAGACTTAGATATTTATACAACACCTAGAAAACTAAGACAAACAGGAAAACAACTGAATTACCGTTTTTTGGTTCATATAATGTATTACACGTTGATGTAAAATTGAACAGTTGAAGTAAATGGTGTAAAAAAAGTAACAATTTGAAAAGAGGTAGCAAGCATTTACTTTTTATGCAAAATATTTTTTTCTGTAAGTTTTAGAAAAAACAATTTACTTATTATTGTTCTGCAGACAACGACGATTCAGAATATACATACATGTGTGGCAAAATTCCCAGTAGTAAAAAGGCGAAATGTAAAAACACCCTTTAGGGATTGCGTCAATTTTCGCCGCGAAAAATGTCAAACTGGGCGAACTCACCTTTTCGCTGAAGCGAGCCACTGGCGCGCTTACTGTTTTTGGGGCACGTGACAGAAAACTGAACAGCGCATGCAGAACTTCGAAAAATTTCGTATCGCGCGATTAAATTCGCTTAATGCAAAACAGGCACTGCTTCTTTATGTGTTATGTGAGGTCAGCATAAAATGAAACATTTTTTAATTAAGAATAACTGAATTTGTTGGAAAATGTTACTTTAAAAAGAAAAGCTATGACATCGCTCCATAGTCCTGGTGTATTTATACAGTTGTAATTTGTCAAACGATGATTGCACAATTTTTCACTATTTACTGAATATCACAACAAAACATTGTCCAGGTTTATGACCAAGCCTAATAAATCCTATATCATAGAAGTGAGACGGTGACGGTTTTAATCAAATGTAAGTTTGGAGTCTAGCAACGCTATCGTTATGTAGCACTGAGGGAAGGTCAATTTTCCACTAACGCTAAACTTTACACAGCTCTACGGGTGTAGTTATATCAATTACTGCTGGAATACACTGCCGCCTTACAGGTGGAATATCCTTAAACAGACCGCAAAACACCAACGGACCAATGGCTGTTACCATTCTTAAATAGAATTTATTTTACTTCCTACGTCGAGACATTGACTCTAAGATACAAACGGACCATCTTGTTTTGCACTTGTTTTATTTGCTGATCTGTGGCTAACATCGCCCCAAATATTGGCAGAAATCAATTCGAAATGGGCTGACATTGCGCACGACAGTTGCCTTAGTCTCGTCCACTATAGGCACTCTCCCGAGAAGACGATTGTGGCTGTTAGGCCTAAACGTGGAGAGGTTTTGCAATGTTAAAGCCAAACCAGAACCCCTTAGATCTCAAGGCACCGGACCAACTCTTGTCATCTGTATATACTTGGTGTAAACAAAACCTCAGAAGACACATGCAGATCATGATGCCAATTTTGTATAAAGATCAGGCATTAAATTATTTTTAATTACCTCTGGAATGGTCCATTCATATCCCCCAATTTGATTGAATCTAGGGTTAAGATCATCAACATCCAGTACATTAACAGTCAGTGTTGCTGTAGCACTCCTTATAGGCGAGGTAGAGTCCTGGACAATATAAGAAACATATATAAACAAAACAGTTTTTAGTAGATTGGTTTCAACTATCCGTATGCTGCTAAGAAAACTATCCAAAACCAAGATGAAAATTGTAATCTAGAGTTGTTCACTTCCCCTATTACACTGTGGTTCACATTTGTGAGCTTTGGTGGCTACCTACCTTACAATGATGCGGCCTTCTCGAGGCTGAATGGCAATGTGCATTGTTACTGCAAAATCGCTATTGATTGTAGGGTGTTTTACACTGATCTAGCTACCTGTGCTTCCCACCGCAAAAGTTCCACAGCCACCAAGGGAGAGCCCACAGATGAGTTATCAAATTCAAGAAACTGACAACATTTTGCCTGCTGATATTAGCATGTATGGCCTTTTCAGCCTCGAGGGAATAGGAATTAACAGCGTGCTTTGTTTGGTAAAATGTGAGCTTCAAACGTAAATCGTGCTTTTCGATCAAAATGCTTTCGTCTGCTTAATCATTTTGACTGAGGGTAACTAATCTATTCACTCATATGTATTTTGAGTTTAATCTGTTTTTATAATCTATAGACTTGACCAGTAAAATATCCACACATAAACACCAGTCTTTACTGATGTTTGAGTTTAATATGTATTTATAATTTATAAACTTGATCAGTAAAATATCCGGCCACACATAAACACAAGTCCTTACTGTTACAATAACTGGGACAAGGTACTGTTTTGGTCCTGCTTCATAATCCAGTTGTGTATTCAACACTACCCTTCCTTGGATATTACTTCCAGTGATAGAAAAGTCAGAAGATTGCTGCAAACAAACAAAAATAGTATGGATTGATTGTTGTTTAACATCACGCTTAATCATATTTCACCTATATGACAAAGATGTATCTGTTAGTAGAATGTCTCTGTAATACAACTATAAAGTATGAAGTGTTCTGTTTTGTTTGAAAATACGAAATGTGCTTCCATTGCTAAGAAAAGGCAGTATATGGCTTAGCATGAAACATGCTACCCTTTACAATAGAATACTTTGAAAGACAACAGAATAACAGTATAACATGAATAGCCAGCTCACCTTGAAAAAAAAATTATCAGAATCCTGATAAATAACTTTTCCCTCCTAGTTTTGAGGCAGGTTTAAGGTTTTGTTTCAATATCGGACTGCCATGTGTGTAACTGCTGTTTTTTGCCAGTAAAGCTCTGATCGTTAAGCTCTACAGCGCATATTAAAATATATATATAAACAATTTTGTGTCTGATTTTGTGACCAAGGTTCGGTTAAATATACGCAAATGTTTTTTATGATATGTGTCTTGTTTCACTTTCAGTTTGAAGGTGGTTCCTCACACTGAATCATGGTGTGATTTAACAGCTATGGGAAATTTAAAAATTAATCTTAGTATGGTGCAAGATAAAACATACTTACTTTCAAACAATATACGTGCATGTCTTTCTCTGTTATCTTGTGTTTTTTTCAAGAAATACTGGCCGGAGCCGAAATTATGTTTTACAGGATTCTACATGTTTTCAAGTTGTCGCACACTAAACAACCTGCCGATTGATTTGTATAATGACTATTGCGTAATTGCAATATCTATAAATAGATAAATAAGCACTTTACTCAATACATTAGGTGTCATTATCAAATGCAACACAAGATCCAATCCAGCATGTCTTTTAACCGGTTGGTGCATAATTCTCTAGGTGTGTATTTAAAAAGTGTGCTCATTTTGAGATCTAACGCAATCACTACTTATTTTTTGCAATTAGGTCAAACTTACTGGGGTTCACAAAAGGTCACAGTTTCAGATGTCCAATAAAAACACAGATAACACGTGGCCACGGTAAACAACAAATACAGCCAAAACAAGCAGAAGTTGTCAGATTTTCTTCTGTGTTGATGATGTAAGTCATATGTAAACAGGGGAAAATGGAATTCCACTCAAAGTTTATTATTTGAATTTAGCCCATACAATGAATATTTTTCCGAGGCAAGTATGTCAACTGAAGTTGTTCCCCAAATTTTTTTTTTTAAATTAGAAGAAAAAAAAATTCCACAACGAAGAGGTAACCTTGTACACATACCCACCATAACTGTGGTTATATGTATACTCACAATGCTGTATGTTATTATATCAAGATCTTCATCCTTGGCAGAGTCCTCTAGAATAAACACCTCGGCTCCACTGTCAGTACTCTGAAGACATTTAACACGGAAATAGTAAGAAGAATAATTTTATTCAGGCTTGATATTGAGGTTTGCGATAGCAAACAATATGTGCAAAAAAAACCTTATTACCTGAAGCATAATAAATATCAAATATTTCTAAAGGCAATCACACTGGCACAGGGATGTAGATTAATTAAAATTGATTGATCATCTTATGTTTTAGAGACAACTTTCTTAATAAACATTAATCTTGACCTGTGTTATGAGTAACCTACAGACATCTCGAGAGAAGGTAATGACCATTAATATGGTGTATAAAATATTGCTTAAAATGTAGAAAACAAGATATTCAGCATGGGTTAGGAATACATCAGTCTACAAATTAGTATTTCAGAGATACAGAGATTAACCAATGAATATGCATGTAAAGAGAATGAGTGTTACAACCAGTCCAATACAGAGGGAAGTTTCGCCTTAACCAGTAGCTCCTTTAGATTTTTATTTCTCTTGTATGCTATAATGGGTCTTTGTGAGAAAGGAGAAGACATTTTAGGAACAAGATTTTGATTGATTGATTGATTGATTGATTGGTGCTTAACGCCACATTCAGCAGTATTTCAGCTACGCTGTGGCGTGAACATACATGTATAATCAAATATCTTTTATCCAGCATTTTTTCTTGTTTTTTTTTTTTTTGTTTTTTTTTTTGTATTTTTTTTTTTTTTGATAGTCCTGTCAAAGTAGCCTAGCAAATTGGGTGCTTGGAGGGTCATAATGGAAAACAAATAGAAATATTTCTTTTTTAGACCCTTTACCTGGTTCCCAATTGAAACCGAGTGGATACAAAGTTTGAAGAGTTTGAATCCAATAAGCCTCTCTTTCTAAGTGTTTCTGTTTGGTTTCTTCTTCAGAGGGAAAAATTTGTGTTTTTTCAATCGGCATGATTTCAAAATAATCTTTAACCGAATGAACAGGGAGAGTGAAATGTTCAGCTATTGGGGATATGAGGTTGGACCTACAGTAATGGAGCTCAAATGATTGTTGGCTCTAAGCCAAAGGGGAATTTTTGGTTTCACCAACATATTGTTTTAGACACTTCTTTTATAAGGTATACCTCATTTTTCTGAATCCCAATTCAAACTGTCTACCAAATAATAAACATTTCTAGTTTGTTGCCCAAGAAAGGAGGCATATATACACGTACCTATCTCTTTCTGTTTACACTTCTGTTATAAATTTAAAAAATGTTAGCTACTGCTTAACATAAGACTAATTTAAACTCCAATAAATGTCCAGAGAAATGTAATTTGTCAGAGTAAGGATGAATGTTAATAAACACAGAAAATAGTGAGTCTCAATGTGAGATCCCACTTAATTCATGACATACATCTGCTAATGCTATCTGTATATTTTGTCCTTCATATGGAGTCCACATACCGTAAAAAGGGAATAAAACTTTACTCCAAACTTTCACACAAGTATATGTATATTTATACAAAGTAAACACCCCGCAAACAGTGAACTTTATTATTGGTACCAAAGCTTACATAGCATAAAATTCTTATTTACTGCATGTTAAAGATAAAAAAAGTATACCCATTCAAAGTCTAAAGATATCTCTTTAAATAATAATATAATATACATGTAAAACAATTTGTTCTCTAATCACGCTGGTCATGTACTCTAATAATGCTGGTCATGTACTCTCATAAAACTGGTCATGTACTCTGATCATGCTGGTCATGTACTCTAATAATGCTGGTCATGTACTCTAATAATGCTGGTCATGTACTCTAATAATGCTGGTCATATACTCTAATAATGCTGGTCATGTACTCTAATAATGCTGGTCATATACTCTAATAATGCTGGTTATGTACTCTAATATTGTTGGTCATATACTCTAATAATGCTGGTCATGTACTCTAATAACTGGTCATGTACTCTAATAATGCTAGTCATATGTACATGTTCTCTATCTTCGCATGTATTATAAAAGCGCTGTTCATATACATGTAGGCCTACTTTCAGTACCTACCTCAAGTAGATCCACTGTGAGATTTTTCACAAAATAAGGAGTGTTGTCATTGATATTTTTTACAAACAATTTGATCAAGTAGGTTATCTGAAAAACAAAACAATATTTTTAGGGTGGCAGTATTAATGACCGCCTGTCGAAATTACAGCATGAACCAATAATATCAAAACAGTTTATTTATTCCTCACTGTTTTTTGCCTACCCATGCAGTTTGTGCTTGATTGTTTGTTTGTTTGAATGGGGTTTAACGTCGTACTCAAGGGTATTTCACTTACATGTATATGATGACGGATTGTCCACAGTCACTTAACAATGTTTCTGGCCTAATTGCGGTGGAAACCCGAGAAGAAATGCCGTAAAAACCACCCCCTGCGATTGCCAGAATCACATCATGTGACTCACTCATATACCTGAGGGTCGACAGACGGACTCAATCCTATGAACGGTACATCGAAGTTGGCTTCAGTAAGCGTGCTCGCTAACCACTAAGCCATGGCCACGGGCCGTCTATACCTGTAGATTTCTAGGTCGGGATGCGTCAATCGGAAATACTTGTTTTAGATCAAATTCATGATTTACGATGACAACACAGACATAATAAAATGAACCGTTAAAACTTTCTGAAAGCTGAGAATATTGTGATCTAAAACCACATTAACTGAAAGACCAGGGCACTTTAATAGTAATTAATTACAACAAACAAATATATGTACAACAATGCTTAAAAATATATAGTGGGTTGGTGGTAAAATGTGCACAAAATACAAGTGCTATCCCATAAATGACCTGTTTTCCTTGGCATTTACTACAGGTGAAGAAAAGATGAAATATTACTATGGTACTCACTGGATTCGGTCTTGATATTCCATCATCACAAATCAAGACAAACAAAAAAGAGGTCTGTTAAAAAAATGAAAAAGACAAAATCTATTAAATACCCATGACCAAATGTTAAATTGGTAATTAGAACAATCCATATTTCTTTCTGTCTACTAATGGAGGACATAGGTAATACAAGGAAACGTTTTCCCTCAGGCTCTCAAGTACATTTTTTCTTCTGCACTGATACTAACAAAGCATACTTAACACCAAACATTTTGTTTGTGAATAATTCTAACATTTTTAATAATGATTGTAAAGTATTTAACCATCGAAACGAACATTTTTGATTTTGATTTTGATTTATTGAACTTCAACCACACAGACCCTGTGGGGTCCACTTATGGGCAG
>JAVFBX010112721.1:0-15998 GCA_034783855.1 Mopalia kennerleyi
CCAACTCAAATTTGGCTTGTCCCGGACAACGGGACAACCCTTAATTTCGAGCCCTGATAGTACCACACTACGTGACACTAGTTTAAAATGTCTTTCTGCGGTAATTAGGCACCCAGCTAGTTGCAACTACATTGCTGGATCTGTCAGATGAGCATGTGCTATATAATGGCGACACCAATACTCTCCCCCATCTGTATATCTAGTAGACCTAAATGACGTCTTACCTTGCTCATTTTCGTTTGGCAATGTTATATGTCAGGTTTCAAAACGTGACATATAACATGACCAAAAGAAAATGAGGAAGTTAAGACGTCATTTAGGTCTAGGCTATATATCTAGGCCTAGTAGGCCTAGGCCTATTAGATCCAGGTACCGTCATTATATATAGCGTAGGCTAATCAATGGCCTATACGTTACATAGCGAGCACATGCATGAACAAATCTTTTCATTGATCCATCAAACTTACATTTCCTCGTGTAGTTGATTCAGTTGTATTTCACGCTGCAGCCAGTGTTCGACGTTTACATCCATTGGAGTAAAAGCAATTTCATCGGCGACTAAATTCACAGATTCCAATAATTTGGCTTCCCTCATTGCTAGGGTAACACGTAAGGAAGGATTAAACACAGAAGAGTTCTAAAAATAAGGGACACAACTGCTCATAATACAGGTTTAGACCTTTATTTAAAAAAACAAAACAAACAATCATGTAGTAAAAACACATGCTTTACAATAAAATCGTAAAACTGTATTACTAAAAGGTAGTAGTTATTGAATTTTCCAATCAGATGGAAAGTTCCAAAATGGGCAAGTTTACCATTGAAGTCGAAAATGCGTCATATCTAGCCAAGGGGAGGCTACTCTAACTTGGCCTTATTTCTTATCATACTGCCAGAAAAGATCGCACAAACGTTGCCGGATGATGTAGGCCGTGTCGTGAAAAGTGGAACAAAAACAACCTTGTGATTTTACTAAATAGGCCGATGGCTACACGAGTGTTTCGGAAGTCCCTGCAGATTGCGAACAGAAGTTTGAACGGGTTGTCATCTTGCAGAATGGCGTCATCAACAGGCCGACCTCGAGTGTTCATCACCCAAAAGGTTCCCCCGGGTGGCCCAGCGCTGTTGGCCCCTCATTGTGAAATCAGCCAGAATGACAGCGAGGATCCGATCCCCAGGGCTGAACTTTTAAAACAAGTTCGAGGGAAAGATGCGCTGTTCTGTCTTCTGACTGATAAAATAGATGCAGAGGTCCTGGATGCTGCTGGTATTTATTAATGGCCACATTAAAAACCGGTGAAAAATATGTATAGATATAAATTGATTTATATTTCAACTTACAGGCCGTACTTTTATTGAGTTGATAAGGAATTGTTTCTCATTTTATTCCTTATGAAGCAGATCCACTAAAATCCAGTTTGATGCAGAACTGTAGATTTGTTATGTACACAGCAAAAATAGGTCAGTTTGAAATAAGTCTGATTATCACTATAGTTATCAGAATTTATCAGGTTGAGCTCCAGATGCGAATAAGTACCTTATAGACTTGTATATAAGCTTAGTTATTATACAGTCAATAGAGATATGACACCCAGCTGTATGAAACCTTTAGAAATAAGGTTTGCCTCTGAATAGAAAATAATTTGAATCTGTATGGCCTCTTACCTCTGTATTGAAGGGGTGGTTCCTGATTGGGAGAGACCCATGCATGTCCCGACAATTTTTGTCCTCAAATCAGGGAGACAGTTTTAATCAACCAAAAGTGAGTTGGGTAGTGCTGAGAAATGGATGATTTTGACAGGAATATGGACGTCCCAGTGGTGATTTAATGGGTCGATTTAACACACAAGTGTTCAAGGAATAAAATGAAATGGTTTAAATCCAGGTACGGCCATACAATTTGTATATATTAGAAGTGCGAAAATATGGTAGCGTTTGCTTATTTCTAAAGGTTAGGCAGATTCCTAGAGAAAAGCTAGTTCAGCACAAAAAGGGTAGGCTACATACAGGGTAAAGCGTAACGCGACATATAACAGATACCTGGAATCGACATAGGTCTAAATAATATCTAACTTTCCCCATTTACTTGTTCCCATCTATATGTTCGGTATTGAATGATGGCACAGGCCAGTGCTGTAATCTTTTCCGACATTGTCACATTAAACCTTTAAATCAGTCCTCTTAACTTTTAATCCAATAACCATACATTAGCATCTGGCCCTCTTTTGCTGATTTTTAAAATACATAAATGTGCATTTATTAAAACTCAAGCAAAATTACTTTATTATACAAACTTTATTGATGATCGGATTGACAAAATTGGTCAAAATCAGTGGTAAAATGCAAATTTAGATGAAAATAAGTTTTCATAACCAGGGGGAAACCCTGTTCGCTCTGTTCTCCCCAACATTGGTCTGCTGGTATAGATATTAACCTGGTATACCAAGGTTTGAGTTACAGTCACTTCATCTAAAGAGTTAAATACAGACGAAAAAGTATCAGAAATGACTGTTGCAGAAACCTTATTTTACCAGGGCATATGATACATGATTTACAGTACAATCTCTCAATTTTGTAATACAGTAAGCTTACAGTATGCTGCTAGGGCATGGGCTTAGGCAGACACCTATCCACTCATCCAAATGGACACCCTGAAGAGAACAATGGCCGCATTTGAACATCCTTATTTAAGAAACTTTAACATGCAGGAGATAGGGAAACTGTCAACATTGGACACCCAGTTATTTGAAAAGTAAAGCAAAATGACTACATATGTAACATGTATTTCGGACACCATACTTGTGATTTCTGGCCTGTTTACAATACACTACTACTGCATGTTAACTGTAGTCTGCAGGTACTTGTTTAAAGCTTTATCTCTTCATCGGTAATATTGCCTATTCACCATGTAAGAATTCTGATTGGGCCTGCTGGCTGTTGTGAAGATTTTTTTTCCAAGGGACATAACTCTCTAGTCAGTCTGTCATAATTGGAAACTCCAGTATCCTGACATTGTTCATAGATTTGATTCAGTAATGAGGTCTATTCATTTATGAGGTAATTGGAAGCTACACCATTTTGTATATGTTTTTCAGGTGAGCAGTTGAAGGTGATCGGAACAATGTCTGTGGGTTTTGACCATGTTGATTTACCTGAGTGTAAGAAGAGAGGAATACCCGTGGGCTACACACCTGAGGTTCTAACGAGTGCTGTGGCAGAGTTGACTATTGCTCTATTATTGGCTACATCGCGCAGACTTAAAGAAGGTACAGTACTCCTCAACTCATTCCCGGACGGGTCTCAACCTGCAAAGTTTTCTGAACTAGAATCTGTTCAAATTAAGAAAGTGTTATCCCAAAATAACGAAAATACTGTTAATCTCCACTTTCTAAAAGACACAAAAATTATTCAAACCAATATGTTTGTAAATACCAACCCACCCTTCAGTAAATACCAACCAATATGTTAATAATTACCAATCAAATTTGTCAGTAAATATCAACTAATATGTCTTAAAGATCAACCAATATGTCAGAAAATACAAACCAATATGTTTGTAAATACCAACCAATATGTCAGTTAATACCAACCAATCAGTATCAAAGAAATAAACAAACTAATCAAGGAAATCAATTGAAAAGTTGTAATATCAGGCATCACATTTGATCTTTTCTCTCTTGTAGCTATGGCAGCTGTAACTGATGGCTCATGGGGTACCTGGAAACCGCTATGGTTACTAGGGAAAGGTCTAGAGGGCAGCACTGTGGGTATTGCAGGGATGGGGCGTATTGGAATAGCTGTTGCAGAGAGGCTGCGACCATTTGGAGTGGAAAAGTTGATATATTCTGATGTGGGTCCGTCTTCATACGCAGCAGGTGTTGGTGCGGAGTATGTGTCGCTGGATGAAATGTTGGCTAAGTCTGATTTTGTGCTGGCCTGTTGTGCTTTGACACCTGAGACCAAAGAGATGTTCAATGCCAGTGCTTTCAAGAAGATGAAAAATACCGCTATCTTTATCAACACGAGTCGTGGGGGAGTTGTTCAGCATGATGATTTATACACTGCCTTAAAATCTGGTGAGATTGGGGCAGCAGGTCTGGATGTAACCACCCCAGAGCCCATCTCACCCGACAGCCCTCTGGTGGCACTTCCTAACTGCCTCGTTCTGCCGCACATCGCCAGTGCCACAGAAGACACCAGAAATAATATGTCAAAATTAACCGCTCAGAATATCCTAGCAGGACTTAAGGGCGAATCACTTATTAAACAGGTGCCAATATGATGGTTGAATAACTCTCTCCTGAAATAAACTATAAATTGAAAGACAATAGTATATATTGGCAGATAAAAACTATTGCCTAAGATATTATGCATTTACTGCTTGAAACAAGTATTATTAAAATAATTGATGTCAGAATATGGCTGGATCATTGAAATGTTGCTTGATTAACTCGTTGTGCAAGATTTGGTTTTGGATTGAATGGTGTAATACACAGTGTTATGCACTGTGAGTTGAAAGAAGCAGTTTTATTGTTAGAACTAGTCATAACATTTAAAAAATCTCCTTTAAAGATTTCCCCCAAAACTAACAAGCTCTTTACATAAACTCTCAGAGAGAGATGGAGGGGAGACGTTTTGTGAACTTGTTTCATGAATAAGACAATAAAAATCGCTTTCGTCTCATTGTTCTCTTTGCATTGCTGTATTGTTTTAAAAAATATTTTGATAATTTTACCAAAAAACAATGATTTGGCTCTGGGAATTGGTGAGTCTGGATGCTGAATGCTGGTAGTATGGTTTGTTGTCAGTGGTGGTATCCTTCACCCATTGGGGTTGACTCTTAGGTGGTATCCTTCACCCATTGGGATTGACTCTTGGGTGGTATCCTTCACCCATTGGGATTGACTCTTGGGTGGTATCCTTCACCCATTGGGGTTGACTATTGGGTGGTATCCTTCACCCATTGGGATTGACTCTTGGGTGGTATCCTTCACCCATTGGGATTGACTCTTGGGTTGACTCTTGGGTGGTATCCTTCACCCTTTGGGATTGACTCTTGGGTGGTATCCTTCACCCATTGGGGTTGATTCAAGGGTGGTTTCCTTCACCCATTGGGTTGATTTTAGAGTGGTTTCCTTCACCCATTGGAGTAGTTTGCTTGGTCCTTTGCTTCTTTGTGGGACTCGTGGCTGTTTACTATAATGATTTATGTAACACGTATTTTCAAGTACGGACTAAATACTTTATAATTTCAACAAATAAAACCCCAAAGTTATTTATTTGTACATGAATTGATAGGTTTTGGGTTAGATTTACTTTTTGAAATATTCTTGTAAAATTAACCTATCAGAAAAGCAACTGTTCGATAACTGGGCCATATCGTATTGGCAACAAATAACGTATAGTGAAACCAGACCCTCGAGCGTTCGAAGTTAACGCGAGGGTCTGGCTCACGCGAGACTACAGGTAGGTTCGCGAAAAATGTTTAGAATGGGGGGGACAATAGTGAAAGAATTATCTCCCTTTAAGTTTACCTGTAAAAGTTATCCCCCTTTAAGTATGACCGCTCAGCTGAGGAACGGGAAACTCGCTTGTAGCCACCAAATACCATACTTGTAAGCAGAACTGTAAGAGAAATAGAAACGCCAATAATCTTTTCGGCTTCGTATACAGCTTACAGTGCCGTTTCATTCACATCAATATTGCATGATCGAATAGGGTAGGGCGGCGGTTGGAGGGAGCTTCATGTTCCACTGTAGCACATTGAATAGGGCTAATTCCTCCGTCTTATTCGCCCGTGGTGAAAGTTGGAAATTGATCCGCCGGCCTCTCAAAACCTATATATGATTTTTCTCTGATTTTGTTTTCGATACACTGGAAACTAATATTTTACCTTCTTGCAACATTTCTTCTTTATTACGGTTTTTAATACTATTTTTGCAAAGTAAGATAACTTAAACACGTCAACTCGGGCGAGAAACTCAAATAAAATTAGATTTAAACGTCAGGAAAGAAAGGAGGAGTTCTATTTTTGTGACTTTTGTATCCACTAGAAAACCATATATATATTTTGAGAGGCCGGCGATAGCGGCGGATCAATTTCCAACTTTCACCACGGTTTGAGAAGACGGAGGAATAAGCCCTATTCATTGTGCTAAAACTGATAACGCGTACGTCCGAAGGTTGTATGTAAGTGCTTTATGCTATGTCAACTAATGCCATTCTAACCATGGGTTCACTATAGCTCGAAGTTTGTTAACAGGTTTAGGGCTTGTATTATAAATGCGAATAAGTATCTTATATAGACCATGGAGCTAAAAAGAGATACGAGATGCAGCTGTTGCAAAACTTAGGAAATAAAGACTGTCTGGAAATACTAAATAACGTTGAATGTGCATGACCTAATTACCTAAGCGAATGTGGTACTGCTGAGAAATTATTGATTTTTCATGAAAATGGGCGTCGAGTGGTCGTTTTATGTGTCGGTCTTACCCAAAAGTCTTCAAAGAAGAAAACGAGATGGTTTAAGTCAGGGTAAGGCCATGCAATTTTTGTATATTGTAATATAATGTGCCGAATCATGGTATAACGTTTTGTTATTTCTAGCGGTTAGGAAGCTTCACGTAGCATAGCTAGGGCTTGTAGTGACGTGGACTAGTCCGACTTTTCGCTAGTGTGAAACTTTGACACTGGACAGGATTGCAAGATGACAAAGGGGAAAATAGGGAAGGAACAGTTGAACAACAATGGATTACAGTTCCAAAATATAATGTCTTTGTAGTACCGCGTAAGGTGGTTATAATAGCCAATTAAACTATTTCTAACGTGAGTTTATGACGATGTCGCCAACCGTATGCATTTTAACTAACTCAGTCTGTATAAATCACTGGAGGTATCCGATAATGCGTAGGAATATGTGCCAGTTGGATGTATGCCTTAATTCAGCAACTTGACATGAATCAGAAATACAGAAGTGTGTAGCCTAGGGTATGACGTGAATGTAGTTTAAAGTACGTGAATGCGCATAACCTGGAAATGACAAGAATGTAAAAGGAAAGTATATCCAACACAGAAATATAAAGGAATAAACAATTGTGTAACTTGAAAGCCTATGAATGACACTCCCACTGAACACTAAGCATGCACATTATACAACACGCGTGCAATGAAAATATCTTAGGTTGAGAAATAAAAAAAGCCTCCCCTTCCTCCGGCCCCTCCAACACATACATAACCTTACTATAATCTCAGGAATGCAGGCGCGGAATGTGTTCCACCTGAAGCTACACGCTATTGAGTTTTAACTTTTAACCTGAACGTCTTTCGCTCAGATTAAATTATTCTGCGTCGTTTGTTTGTTTGTTGGATTGGGGTCTAACGCCGTACCTATGGTTATTTCACTGATATGACAGTCCATCGTGTGAAGGCAATCGCCCTAATGGATGGACAGCCCATTCGAGGTCAACGATGTTAATGGATGGACAGCCCATTCGAGGTCAACGTTGTTAATGGATGGACAGCCCATTCGAGGTCAACGTTGTTAATGGATGGACAGCCCATTCCAGGTCAACGTTGTTAATGTTTTGAGAAGTTATTTTACGGTTGCCAATTTTGATTCACTCCTTTGCTTGTGTGAAGCTGGATTGGTATTCCACGATTTCTAACACTTCTTTTTTGTCGCAATTTGAATATTCAACTCTGCTTTTTCGAAAACCTGTTGAGCTACACCCGTGAAATTCGTATGCTTATCAGTGATATAATTCTCTAGTAGAGGGTATCTCGATTTATTTGGCCTAGTTCCCTCTTTTGTAGCAATTTTCCTAAAATTAATTCTGAATATTGGACTTTCTGCATTAAATGATGAATAATTTAAAAAGTAACCGGTGTAAAGGCCCCATTGCAGCAGTTTGTACATATACCGTTGGTTTACCGAAATGGAAGGATTAATAAAAACCCTTTCACTCAGTAACAGTATTATCAGTAGCTGTCGCTTTAAATTCTAACATCCGCTTCTGGTTGACATCCATGTGACAGTCTATGGTGCCTAAAGAACAGTGGTTGAATAAAGTTTATAGAGATACCATTTTTTGCAAGCAAACAATTAATAGCGGAATTTCGCCGATCATATTTTCAAGCCAGTATGGTATAGGGGAAAGTACCCCCTGTTTGTCATTTTACGGAAGAAAATTTGAATGTAATATTTTTAATTACTTCTATTCCTCTGCTTAGCTTAAGAATTCTGGTTCTTGAGAAAAATAAATACAACTCAATTGATTACGTAATTTAAGCAGAAATACTTTATTTTGGACATCTTATGCCTCTTTAATTATAACCTCTTTGAAGCATACTTTGGCGTCCATTACAACCAATCACAATGTTATCCGGAATAGTCTAAGTATATCATTACACTTAGGTCAATATATAAAAAATAAAAATTCATATATTTTCTGGTTTATATATGACCCATAAAATATCGATTTTAAAAGATATACGTTTTTACTCTGTTTTGTTCGTTTCATGACATTTTTTGTGTAAATCTTATCCTGGGGAATCAGTCACGAGACGTCTCGTTCTGCCATGGAGTATTTCAAACGTGCTTATAGGCCTTATAGGTGTACCCGGAAATTGAGTTTGGACGGGGAACGGGTGAATTCAATGAAAACGTAGTTTATTTGGTCAATTGTCGGGATATATCAAAAACCCTATTAAGACGAACTGAATGTTACAATAACACACAATTTCCTCAACAAAAAGCCTGTCAATGTTGATGGATGTTTGCCAAGCCAAAATGGCTATGACCTTATTTTACTATCTTTGTAGTCGAGCTATATTACATTTTTGTTTATTGTATACGGTGCGTCCTTTTTAAGGTTACTTCTTTTTAAAAACATGAATACATACATAGAAAGTCTAGAAAAGATAGACTATTTCCAAAGTGGACAAGTTTGGTGAAATGGCAATGATAAGACACTTGTAAGTGGTTTGCATAATGTTACAAACAGTGTTAAAGAAATGTTTACTTTATAACCTATATGAACGGACCACACACGCGCTATGTTTATATTGAATTTCAGTAGACCTTTCTGATTCCCATGAACACTGTCGACACACGGCTCTTCTTCCCTTTCAATATTTTACATGGAACAGAAATGGTCGGTCAGATGACTCTGAGTTAAAAAATTAAACTTTTTTGTGGACATAGGTTTAACATAGCTGAAACGCTATTAATGCCGTGCGCTGAATGTGATGGATGGAAACACAGTCCTAATTGAGTAGTTAAAGACATATACTAACCGTTAGCTATATCAATGTCTGTATATATTATTCCACATCCTTTCAACATTTGAACAATCCCGCAATTATTTTGTTAACTTTGCTTGTTTATAATGTATATTTCATAAACCACAATCTTAATTATTGGCTCCTAATCAATTAAATGCTACCTTCAATATTTCCTT
Source organism: Mopalia kennerleyi (assembly GCA_034783855.1). NCBI lineage: Eukaryota > Metazoa > Mollusca > Polyplacophora > Chitonida > Mopaliidae > Mopalia > Mopalia kennerleyi. The sequence continues at coordinate 9,459 of JAVFBX010112721.1, forward strand.
ATTCTTAATTCTTGTTTCTTCCATTTGATTTATCTAATTATTGACTTGTCTGTGCTGCCCTAACCTTTCCTTATTCTAAATTATTGACTCCTTACTAAGTCAATACATTCTTGTCCTAATTTATCTCATTTTTTTTTTTTTATAAAACCGGTGACAGAAACCGCAATACGAATAAAAACATCGAGAAAAAAGCCTAGCGACAGTTTAGTTGAAACCGTCTGTGGCTAGTTCATTGTGAATACGATAAGTGGTAATAAAAACATCTACAACAGACTGCCAGTTTAAGTCCACAAAGCTTTACCCAATCCACTATTTAACACCAGATTTACACAAGTACATATCTCTTTGGACTGAATCACGTAAAATGGGCGTCAAAAATTGCCTTTAAAAATCTAGTCATGTTCGGGACAGAGCTGTTTGTAAATGAAAATCACGTCTTGACGCCATGTGCGTGCAGTTAAAAAATACATTACAACAATCAGCACATTGGTTTGTGCAGAACTGCATTACACCACACTAAAAATAACGGAGATTCAAAAAGTAAAACTCATTAAATATGTGTGTTTGACTTTAGTCGGTTTAAACAATAGATAAAGCGCGCCACCACGGTTATCGAACTGAATATGCATATATCAAAATAAACATAAAATGTAATGGTTCCAACTATATGTATTGATTAACAAAAGCCGTAACACATGTGAAACTTCCTGTACTTGTAAAACGTTGTAGTCTTTGAAACGACAGCACTTTTTCCTGCTGTGGAACAGACTAGCTAGATGATGACGTGTCCATTGAGCTTCTGTTTCTCGTTACTTTTTAGAAACATATTAATATAATTATTTTATTTTTACTTCGCAGTCACTTTTTAAGGGGATCAATATCGGGAAAATCAGTTACTTCTTAACAAAAAAGGAAAGCCGATTTGTTACAACGTTTTTAAGCCCAGATATATTTTAACATTTTGTGGGTTTGTGCTGGGGAGAGGAGGTGGTAGGGAAATCTGGTTCATTGCAGTATTAATCTTCACCAATAAACTGCTTTGAATTGGGACAATGATCTGTCCTGAAGGAAGTCTGTTGTCATCTCATATTTTATATATATAGCGATCACGGTCCAAACTTACAAACGTGTAAATTTGTTAAGAGGTTCGACAAAATAAAAATGATTGATTTGAATTTCTTCAAATTTGTTAGTTATTATAACAGAAAATTTACGACAATCTATCTGAAATACAACACAGTCTATACCATGGAGTAAAACGTCTTAACGTATTAACCAACTAACCAACCCTGTCAAACAGTATGCTGTAGAGCAGTGAATAATTTGTTATACTGTTTATTTGATTTTCTGTTTTATTTCTTCAATCAAACCGGTTATTGACTTATTTGTAAAACCGTTATAATTGCGTGACATAAATGTAGTATAGGTATTCATGAATTGTGATTAGTCCTCCGCTACCAATTTAACACTCAATCGTTCAGATCAAAGCAAGCAAGACGTATGTCCTTCCAAACCAATTATAACGTGTCAGTAGCTCGAGTAGCACTCCACGGTGAGTAAACACTCGTCTGGGAAACCCCTACATTTTGCTGGTGGTCCAGAAAGTCAGCGCTAATCCCATTCCTCTGCACTTCACACTGTTTTCTTTTCCTGAAGAATGGACAAAAAAATACGCCTCTTTCAGGAATTAATCAAAGGAGAAGGTAAAGTAGGTTTTTCATCTTTCTTGGGCAAAGCGAAAAGAAATTAACCTTAATTATTTCCTACTACTGCGCAAATACAATTTTGTCTATTAGGCAAATTTCATTGGCTGTGACAACACGCATTTCGGGCTAAATAAACACTGGCCTTTTGATTGGCTGCAATACAAAATTAACCGCGGAGACTCGACAAAGACAATGTTTGTTTAGCCGTGGTTTCGTACCTTTGAAGAATGCGAAAGCAGCGCAGCTAATGTGGATATAGAAATATAACGGACAGCCCTTAATCCAATTTTTTGTCAATTGAATCCTCGTCGCCTTTTTAACGGACTGTCTTGGGCGTTGGACCACCTTGACGATAATTTTTTTAACTTTAGTTCGGGCTCGGTATACAACAACAAAAATATCGTTCAGAAAACGAAAATTAAAAAAAAATTGATAAATAAATAATAATACGGAAAATGATATGATAATTATTTGAAAACCGGTGGGTCATTATGCAGAAAGTATGTGCACGAAATCACACTGTGGGAATTTATTTTGAGATGTATACTATAATATTATAAGCTCATTGTTGCCGATCTGCAGGATGTATCAGATATGTGTGCAACGTTCATTATATATAAATAAATAAATAACACTTACTAGAAACGGATGAAGTCAAAATAAATAAGTGATGCTGTATAGGAGGTCTTAATAACGGCCTTTTAATTAATTTGTATAATATATCGCTAACCGAATTCGTTGTTGGATTATTTTATTATTGACAATAGATTGAGCATGCCACCAATTGCTGACCATCACCCCCTCGCTGGTCATTTGGAGTAAAGGTCATTTTAAAATCATACCGAGCGACAAAAAAGGTCCACTCTCTAAGAAACTATATATTTGGGAGAGATTCGAATAAGATAAAGACACTTGAAATATCGAATCCACTGCGTCTCAAATCAAAAAGTTAAATAACAAACAGTTCTTTCCTGTATTCCTGTACGACCATATTGTCCTGCTTGGAAGTATCCTTACGCAGGAATATCCAAGCGTGTTACCTAGAATGTCTACTTTTATCTCAAAACATCAAAGGATCTGTTGGTTATGGTAAAATCGGTGTCTGTGTCACACAACTCCTTATTATCTATTGGCGGACTCGTTGGCTTACTTCCGTCTTTTTATAACACCTTTTTTGAGTAGATAATAATACCTAAATATATTATTGTGTGATACATATATCTGACACGTCATTTCTATACTATTTAAATTGCTATAACCTTTTCTTGACATGTTTGTATAGTTAACCCATAACAACCCAAGATTACCTTCTGTTCAGAAACATCTCCGTAGTTATTAATCACTTTCTTGACACAAGCTTAAAACGTATAGGGTTTAAAATTCGCGTATTATGCGGCTTTCTCGTGCTATCTGTGCCAAATAATGGTTCAGCTACGCAGTGTGTCGGTATAGGTGTGTAGGGGCCTATATGTGGAGAGAAAATACATATTTTGATGATGTGATTAATAAAGACCAGCTACCGTAATGTATTAAATTATGAGCAGCTATGCTTATTGGGACATCTTTAAAACGAAATATTATTTTGATTGAATAATTACCTGAATCGAATATTGTGACCTTCATGCATATGAGCTTTAGCACAAGTTTTGTTTTCAATGAGCGAAACCACTGGGAGGTTCTTGTGATTACAAAAATTACTGACGAAAGATTTTAAAGTGTGTTTGATCTGTTAAAGCAATCACAGATATCATTGATTTCCTTGATGGAGATGAACGGTCCCATCGTTAATCAAACTTGTAACAATGGCAATCAATAACCAATCGGTAGTGATCAAATGTATAGTGCACACATTTTTACCGGCATTCAATCGTCGCCAATATGGTAGGACTTTTTCAATATTAACTGATAGGCTAGATATAGTTCACATTGAGGAGGCAGGTCACAGTTTCCATCTGTCCTGGTTTCAGATAATAACGTAGGCTACTTTTTAAATAAAAATGTGTTTTGTCAACAAGATTCACTAGGTTTGTTTTTGTGTGCAAACGGCCGTAAATAGGCTTCCGACGAACAAATTATACGACTTATATATTCATACGCCCATTCACGATCGCGGTCAATGGGGACATGTATGGCAGCAACGAGAATCAGACGCGGATAAACCGATTGAATCTCCGTCAAACCTTGAGAATATTACTGGAAAAACACATCCTTCACGTAAACCAAATGCACGGCATAATTGATATTTGCAGAAGTCCTTGCTCATAAAATAGGTGTATTGCCATAGTACTTGATAAGCTTTGAATATATAAGGGCACAAATCTAGTTTGCTAATTACACTACTGCATGCATTCGATATCCCAATATTTAGTAAATATAAAGTTTTGTGTGCTACGGAAAATGGATTCATTTTAAGTTGTTATCAAGTTCTGTTTGATATAAATCTACATGAAACACACACAAATGGAGGTATTATAATGTGTTTCGAAACAGATATGTAAATTCGGCTACTGCGTATAAATTATTGTGTACGATTTCGTGTGTGTTTAACTTGTTATCTGTGTGCGACACTGTTTAGAACTATGCTGCTCAGAAAAAACATTATACGGAATGCGTAGGTTGGTTCATACAATTAAACACCCGAAATTAACTATCGTTGGTGGACATTGGAGGAATGAACAACAAAAACTGGTCATAAAAATGATAACCTTAGAGACTTATTAAATGGTATGGACAAAAACTTTATTAGGAGTCCTCGTTTTGAAAGGCATTTTTTATAAGATAATCTCGAGATTAAAAATGTTACTTATTAGCGGAGACTATTTGCACAAAATACTGTTAATAAAAAATGTTGTGGTTAGTACACGGTTGTTTAACAACAGGAAAAAACTGTGTTATCTAAAAATAGGTCTTACAAAATTTACCCAAATCTAAGAATAAAAAAATGTGTGGTTGTAGTTTTATAGTGTGATTTGCCGCAAAGAAATCTTAAGTTATAATCAGGTGGCTATATGTGGGCGGGCACCTGCTTATACGGCTAGGACAAGTTGGGACTTGTCATGTGTTTTACATAGGTTTTAGCACCAGGATACCGTTTTTACATTCTTTTGTGCGCTTTAAGACGAAGTACTTTTATTTAATGAAAGACTGTCTTGATATGCACGCAGATCAAATGATACAAACTCTCCTGACATAATTAGGATACCAGAGAAACCTCATTAGTCTAGAGGAGTTTTACAATTAAAATTGGCAAAATATCTTAACTTTAAATCAGTGGATGTTGTTATTATTTTTACATATATGCCGCATGTACTGTACGTACATATTAATTAGAATAAACATTTCGATCACCCAGTGGATTGAAATATTTATAAGTATAACATTTTCTGCTCAAACTCCGAACTCAAAATTAAGTATATTAATTTCATTCACATTTCCGTAATTAGTCAATTAAGGTTGTCTACATCTGATTATGTGGTGTTTCAACTAGCTTTTTCCTTTAATACTCTTTGGAGACACATTGTTCGGTCACCTATATACCCCGAATACATTTAAAACGGAACGTCCCATGCTTCGGTCTTTCTGACCTGTCTGCGGTCTATTTAGGTTGTGTATTATGTCTAAGTGTCAACGCAAATATGGCCCTTATAAATCAGAACAAGGTCGTAAAATGCATGTTCTAACATGTATCAGTGTGGGTAGAAAAACACGATCTGTATATCCGAGGTATTGTAAGTGCCGCTTTGGGACAGTCACGCGTGCACAGAGCGAATGGCACGCCGTTTAGCCGACTGCACGCTCAAGGCATGTGCTGCTCCACGGAACAAGTCCAGACGCGTTTACCTTATGATTGTGTACAGGTTTCACTCTCTACCTGAGGCCTTTGTCAGCTTCAAACATCCAGCAAAACGCTTGCTAACAAACGCTTGATTTTAAGACTCAAGACCAGAAGTAAAGAGAGCTCACATATCCTCGCAGATATACTATGATAATAAACCAAAACTGTAATAGTATCTGAGGGGGATATTCGTGTATAATGGCAAATCACGTGACAACAGTAGATCTTTAATATAAGTACAGTATTATAATGAATAATTTCATCATAATCAATTATCCAAATATGTTCCAGAAACCAATGTATGGAACACACGCCTACTTTTGACCTATATATAGCAGATGACAACTTCTAATTACAGCATATTAGGTATACTGCTGTGTTCTTAAGAAATGAAAACATAAAAAATAAAAGGCACTACTTAACATAAGACAGACAGCTATATGGGTTACAATTTCTCAACATATTTATAAAAACTGTTCAATGTTTGTACTGACATCGTTTTCAAGTATGTGCTACACTTATAAAAACACAGGTAGGAATATAGACACAGTAAAGTCCCAACGTCATTAATCATAGGTTTAAAAAAATGGGTTTATAGAAAGTCCAGAAGTCACCAATAAGCATGCAATTTACTATGGGATTATATATAATAAAAGATACATAATTTTTGTCAAAAGACTTATTAAACTAGCCGATTAAAGTACATATAAAATATGGCCAAACAATATTGAATGGTTCTCCTCATAGGCCTCTGGAAACAAATTGTGACTGAGGGAGTGAGCAGTGTTTATCCCCGGCTACCTCGTAGCATACAGTAGTTAATATTTGCGGAAGGAGAAATGGTTACTTAATTCCAAATTTATAAACATGACAGTGAGGGAGAGCATGATAGAGAAAATTGAAGAAATGACAGTGCCGGCGCGACTGTGGGGGGGGGGGGGGGGGGGGGGGGGGGGGGGGGGGGGGGGGGGGGGGGGGGGGGGGGGGGGGGGGGGGGGG
>JAVFBX010112831.1:0-15995 GCA_034783855.1 Mopalia kennerleyi
ATCAATCAATCAATCAAGCAAGCAAGCAAGCAATCGATCGATCGATAAATCAGGCAACCGATCAATCAATCAATTAATCAATCCAGCAAGCAAGCAAACAATCAATCGATCGATAAATCAGCCAACCGATCAATCAATCAATCAATCAATCAATCAATCGATCAGCCCAGCCAACCCAGTCAGTCAGTCAGTCAGCCCTGTGTCAGTCAGCCCCACCCGACCGACCGATCTACCGACCCACCGACCCACCGACCGACCGATCTACCGACCCACCGACCGACCCACCGACCGACCGATCCATCGATCCATCGATCAATCAATCAACTTAATTGCCTACACTTATAATCTCTCATCTACCCTCAAAAACCTTACAAACTTATTTCTCAATTAAATGAATTCATGCAATCGTGGCTGTGGCTTGCTAATGTCAAACATGTAACACAATCTAGTAATTACTAGTCACTGTCAGCCTGTCACATTGTTCACAGTGACACTTAACACGAATGTGTTCAAGACTAATTCAATATGATATGACATGAAGTGAGGGTGTCACTGCTCGTTACATGTAACCTTTATTGTATGTCATTTTGTTATCGCCTGCATGCTCTCTCACATGCTTATCAAGTAAAACTGGCAAACTTAGTTATGCTTTAATTATGACGTGCTATGATATTCACAAATACTAATTGGTGTATGGTGACACCGAGAGAAAAAAAGGACTGTTGTGTCGGGTTAGTTGGTGGATATATCCACTTACCGGGTTTGTTTGATTGTGGTTTAACGCCCTACTAATGGTTATTTCACTGACATGACGGTGTGCTCGCCTTATGGATGAAGGAAAACACCTTCGACACCACTGGCAACAAACAGTGCAGCCACAAGACGTAATTCAATGAGTCAATGACAATACAAACAGATCAGCTTCACATCGCCCTTTAACTGTGAGCGCAACAGAGAGTCCCCCCCCTATCCCCCTCCCCCAACCCCCCTTCCACTTGCCTGGTTTTTGTCATAGGATCTTATCAATAGGCCCGCGGCCGTGGTTCACAGGTTACCGTGTCGGCTTACTGTCAGTATATTCCATGTTCCGCTGTCGGTCTGCGTGTCGACGTCAGGTACAGGAGTCACACGATCACACGATGTGACTGGAAATCGCGGAGTTGCTTTCTATGACTTTACATTGCAGGCTATTTAAGCAAGGAATTAACAGTGTTCAGTGGACAGTCCGTCGTTAAATTAGTGCATATCCTTGAGAACGACGCTAAATCCCCAAACAAATAAACAAAGCATTGACAGTACGAACACTCCATTGGTAGTGCTCCTGTTATTCTTCGACCGGAAGTGGTCATGGGCCTTGTTGTCTCTACGATAGGAGAATGGATTGATCCATATTAAAAGAACGCGCACTCGTCTAATAGACGTATATGTGTTGTAATTTCGGTATGTGCCTGCTTCGTATATAACAGACCAGTTGTCATATCATGATTGATATAACCTCGAACATATACACAAATAGCTCAAGTGTATACGATCAGAACATAAGACAATAAATCGTGCATGGTCGAACTCTCTCGATAGTTTTTTGTTAATCTTTAACAGCTTAACGTAACTTTTTATTCCCACGTTATTATTCTTTTGAAAGAGGGCATAATTACATGCGCTCAAGTGAAATAAAGTTAATGTCGATTAGATCTGTAAACAATACTGCATGATCTGAATAGAATGTCGTTATTTATCGTTATAAATGATGAAGTTGTATTTATATATTCGGCGCCTATCATGTGGATAATAATTTCGAAATCGTTCTGTCGTAAGCCTCTTTAGGTGGGTTAAAGTGCTAGCCCTGGTAGGCATAGACCGGGGTTCGAATCCCGGTGGGGGCTAGCAAAATGTTCTTTCTCCAGAATAAAAATATATATCATCACGTGTCAACGACTAAAAGTGGAATATCTGTTAAATAATTAAACTAGCTAAACCCGTTTTGACGTTCTTAAAAAAGATCTATATATATAGGAACTATTGCGGTATATATTTGCATCCGTTGTCAGCTGTTGTTTCTGTCAATGTATCAAATGATGTATTAAAGCCTTAGTAAACGTTTCATCCTGCATGGCCGACACGAAAACAGATAAATCTTAACTTGTAGACAATGCTGTTTTGTTCTCCCAATATATTTTATGTAGATCGCTAGCTCAAAGGGCCTGGCAATTTATTCAGACTTAGCACAGCTTTGTATATGCATTAAACATGAGCGGTTTTATCAGATGTAGACTATTTCGTTCCCTGTGTTTCTACAGGGTTTTTACCTACTCCGGCTTCTGTATGAAGTTTATGTCGACAATAAACCCAAAGAGATGAGTTATGAGTACAATTACCTTAATCGCTGGGTTACTGTGTCCTTGGTAAAGTGTTATGTTTGTACCAGGCCCTTTATTAAGATTTTATTAACGAATAACGTTTTCGGCTGGAACAACACACGCATGGAAATAATTCGCAAAAATGCTCGATTGATGTATTAACATTAAAGATGGCGGCGTGTTAATATATATATATGCTACTTCCCAACCATTTCATGATTTTGTATCTTGGGTATTCATTTGTCTCAAGAAATAACAGGTATTGGATAACTGTTGAATGTCTGAGAGCTAAATGGTCGTATGGGCATCTATTAAAACTCAATCATTAATGGCAATATCGTAAGGCTTGATATGTAATAAAATGATCGATTGATTATTAATTCACAAGGAAGTTTTGAAAAAAAATTAGCAGTAGAATACAAGAAGTGATTTGCATAAATACAAAACTGGAACAGCAGAAAGGATTACAAATATTACTGAAAAAAATAACACAAAGACATGACCTCCACTGATATCTTCTGACGATAGTCTTAAAGCGGCGAGGATTAGATGAGAAGGCCATATCACATATGAAAGAAATCTGCCATCAATGCTCGGCGAGCTTGGTCGCTGTATTTTAAGCTATACTCTTAAACAAACGGAAATGAGGTGAAACATTATTTTCACTGAGCAAGCTATATATAAGATAAACGTTGTCACGCTTATAGATAGACAATAAAAGAGCAGTGGGTATACTCATGTGTTCAGTATAGTATTGAATATGAATAATTTTTTAGTATTGAATATATTTAAGGATCCAATTGAATAGGAAACCTGGACATCACTGACCTCTGACACATTGCACTCCACTGCTATATTTGGAAGTACATATATGTACCATTAGACAAAAGTAATGAATGTAACTTATGTGGAAAAGAACAAATACCACAAGTATTGCATAAAATATCTTTACACAATAGTTAGACTTAATAAATATTTTCAAAAAGCAATCACACCTGCACAGGGATGTAGATTAATTAAAATCGAGACTTCATAAATACATATTATATAGATATGAAAACATGCATTTATGATGCTATATGTTTTCAAAGACCAATACCATTGGAGGGAATCAGTCGAATACCCTTTAGCATTGTTATCAAAGACTGGGCGAATAATGTTATTCCAACATTGGAAGTACAACAATATATCATACACAAGTTTAATATAGATCTGGTGTGATGTAGCTTGTGCAAGGCCGACATTAGTATATGTTTGTCTTTTTTGTCTGCTAGAGGCTTTTTAAAAAAAAACAAAACTAAACTTTTTATTGAAAGGTTGGTTATTCTAGCATTTGATTGGAATCATTGATGCTCCTTGGCGAAGACCAGCCTTGTCAGATTTACGGTAACAATTAGCTAGCACTCACGTGTATATGTATAAGTATATAAAACGCCTGAAGGGCAAACGAAGCAACCCTCAGATAATTACTAGAAACATCTGCTTCCAGAGCCTTATACAAATATATATGTCATGATATTATAAAAACAATTATCTCAACACTTTCTCAACCCCGAAGACGAAAAAAATGGCATCTTTTAACCTAGGGTGCCTCGAGGTATTTAATTACTTAAAACGAACATAGCAGGTGCGCGGATGTATGTTATAGCCTTTGTACTGTAAATCACAAATTGATGAACAAGAGACCTATATATTATCATGTAAGGTTAAAAGGAAATTTAAAATTGTTTTTTTTTTATAACTGTCAATATTACTTCAGTAAGGCAATTCTAGCCGACTATATAATTAATATCCATATATAAAGTGTATTTTAAATGTAGAATTTTCGCATAATAAACCTATATATCATTTTTCAAAAACATATAGAGTATTAACATAGAGACATTGCCTTCCCTGGGTAAGAATTCGGGACTCATTCTGCCGTGAGCCTCTGTAGCTCAGTCAGTATAGCGGTGGGCCTGTAACACAAAGGCCCCGGGTTCGAATCCCGGTGGAGGCAAGCAGTTTTTTCTGTCTTCAGTTATTCAAAATATATACCTCTTAATAAAGGAAAGGTATGTTGACGTATCTCAACACATTATATACTAACAGACAATTGTTAACGTTAACAATATCTACGGTAACGTCATTTTTATTAAAGGGAACGTATATAAAAGTAAAAATCTTTTATCTTAAAGTTTATATATTAACCCATATATCATTTTGATTTATCTTTACCAAAATGAATGTTAACATGTATATCATAAAGGTCATTCTTTAACTTCTTGTAGACAAAACTACAGATCATAGTTGCTTATCTACAAAACTACGAGCAACGTTTAATTGAAGTGTTTATATATGATGTACGACCGCAATTAATTCTATTGGCCTTTTGGTGAATAACTTGTTTTAGTAATCATCTTGTAAGTTGAAAAAATAATGACTTAATAAAAAAACGCATATCAATTCATTAGTTGATTAGGACTTCCGATTACGCAGATATAAATCACATTAATATATTTTTCTGGTCTTCGTTAGTATATATTAATTTATGATATATCGATGGTTGCATGCCTTGTGTCTATAAATAACGTTACACTCTTTGCGCGTAAATTTCTCCCTCACAGCATAGCGCCTGTGCTGCCTTTAATTTTCACAAAAATGGCAAGTCAATATTGATTGACTGATTGGCGTTTAACGCCGTGCTTAAGCGTATTTTACTCTTATGACAACATTTATCATTGTCTGCATTGCCTCATCTAATAGCGGATTTAATTTAATAGTGCTTTTATCAGAGAATAATCGTCTTTTGTGCAAATATCCACTGGGCCCCGTTTCACGAAGCGACCTTAACTTGCGTAAAGAGTAAATACCTTGAACGATAGTAATGGTGTTAAATCTGATTTTAATTCTCCTTAGACCATTTCATCAGGATTTTGCACATTAAAGTTTTTGTATTTTATATTTGTTAAGTTTTCTTTAGGGAATTCAACCATGTATGTTCAAATTAGTTTTTGGTTTGACTGCATGGGTGTTAATTAAAAACATAAGCGGATATACCCTAAAGCTGAAGTGCGATTAGCAGCGACAATTTAACTAATTAGCGAATTTGAAGTTAAATTATATTAAGCCTCGTCGCTACTGAGAGCCATGTCCGTGTTTCCAACATGACCATATACAGTCTTTATTTATCACTGGATGAACATTAATTTCCCAATGAAGTAAAATCATTTCCTGGTTGTGTTGGTGTGGCTGTACTCTATAAATCTGCCGTAGCTTCGTCGTGGAATATGTGAAATACCCTTGAGTATGATGTTAAATAACAATCAATCAATCAGTCAAGCAAAATCCCAATCGATCCAATTTGTAACCATAATCATTTTTTGTAATTTGGGCGAGGTCTATATAATGTTTAAAGATTGTGTATATATGTTTTCCTTGGTTGCGTCTGTATGGGTATATATACAGTGTTACGTAACTTTAGTAAGATAGATCCCGTTTCTGTTTGTATTTGCCAGTTGTTGTGTTTTAGTAGAAAATATATTTTGTGACAGATGTAATAGCCATTTAAATCCACTTAAGACTACATCAAAGAGTCTCCGGCATTTAATCGGGTGTTTTGTGTTATACTAGAGGCTCAGGAAGGCCTCAAAGGTGACGCTACTCTGCCATGTTGCATTATTGAAATCACTTAACTCTTGTCGGGAGTTTTAAACAACGTCGGTTTCGGCCCACTCAATTAAGCTCCCAGGCCACAATCTGTGCCCCGAGGGCTACACGATTCATTAAACAAGTGGACTGTTACAAGAAAGCAAATTCTTCAATATCCTGTAACCTGTTTATTGAAAGCGACGGAGCAAGAGAAACCCGAAGTGGAGCTGTGTGTATATAGCCCATAATATAGCTTTGATATACTCCAACTATTATAAGTAATTCGACTCTCCTTCTGTAAACGCTGTTTTTGAAAGTAAAGTTAATTTTAGCCGAAACCACATGCGCTGCCCATGCGTAATGGGTCAGAAATACGTTATTTATTTTCGACTTGAGGAAGTTGAAACTGGCATAGCGGCAGTGTGTTGTGACAGATTCCGGTTATGTTCCCCATCTCCACGTGTAGAAGAGTTTTTCTTCTCCTGCCAAATGGGAGCAGCTGTTTTCAAACCTCTCTCTGTTTAAGAGTGTATTTTTCGCTATGTTACTCTACTCATTTTAACTAAAACTTAATTTTTTTCTTGTTTTTTCCTCTTTTTCAGTTCATCTCATGTCGTGCCTGGAACACACAGCTGTGCATCATATCAAGTGAGTAAGAGGCTTGCACGAGTCAACCCCTTTGGTCTTCCATTCAGCGTGTCCCGGGTGAAGTGCTGAAAATTCAGTTACAACTGGCCGGGCGCTCTCGGAACGAAAATAAAAAAACAAGATGGCCGCCATCCGATTCCCATCAGCTGTGTGCTGTCGAGTCCATCTAGAAGTATTTGAGTCTTGGTGGACTCCCGTGGCGACTTTAATAAGTATTTTGTGAACAAGGTCACTCAGTTCATTTCTGCATCTCATAAAGAACCCTCATGAAAGAAACTCCGAATATCCGGTATATGTTGATGTGAAGCGAAGTTTTAAACGGCTTGACAAATCTCTACTTGGACAGATCCCGCAGTATATGTTTTGTCGGTTCTAAATTCTGGACATGCCACCATCTTATTTAAGTTTGAATCTTATGATCTAGGTAGCTCAACCAACAATTTATGATTTGTAGTCTAACGGTTTAATTGAAGTCTTTAAAAATACAGGCAATTGTATCGTTACAAAACATAACCGATCAAATCCAAAATGGGGATTCCCCATAAGTAATGGGGATTTTCCATGACTAATGGGGATTCCCCATGACTGAGCAGTGATTTGTCTTCTGTTAAAACATGCATCCACCTTCTACTGAATACAGTTTACCTACTCGGCGTTGCTTTTATATCAAATATTGCGGAGTTAGACAGAGATTTTCTATGGAATTGACTTGGTTAATCATAGGAGATACTTATTTTGCGGGATAACTATTTATTTTGTTTGAGATTAACCCAAGATCAGTAAAAGAAGTAATTTTCTCATCAAACTACTCATTTCTGTGTAATCCGGCTGTCGAAATGCGTACAATGTTAAGATTGACCAAGATTCTACACTACATGTATTTACCATCGATCTACCATCAAAAATGACTCAAGTGAGAAGTTCGGATAAACATTGATATTATCCCGAGCCTTAAAGATGTATTTTATTACCATGCTGAGGTTGTGTTATATAGCTTGAATCACAGTTGTAAATTATTATATTGTGAATTACATGATTATGTCACATTTTATCCCCATTGTAAGATTTCACAAATGTACAGATAAATTGCATTTTAATGTTAATTATATATTTTCAACGATAAAATGTTTTTTGTCCTATTCGCCCACAATAGTTGTGGCACTTTCTTTTTTATATCAAAAGAATATAATCGATAGCTGTATATAAATGAGTATTACCTTCTCTCGAGATGTGTATGGGTTACCCATAACAACTCAAGATTAAGATCCATTGAGTTCGAGAGCTTATGTAGAACATTGGAGGATACATCGCTTATTAAACAATCAAACATCCTGTGTCACTGCGATTAATTTGTGGAGATGTCCGAAGCCGATATACAGGAGACATATCCTACCAATGTTAATTTATCTCCGTAATTCAGAAATGTGTTGATAACTAAAACGGGGAATTGATCTTCATTGATGCAAGGAACACATCTGCGTGCATCCGTAGAGAAAAAGATTCCAAGATTTTCTGGTTACACATTACCCCAAAACACGGACGTATAGAGATGACCATTTCATCTCTTTTAAAGGACATTTTAACGATTGATACCAAAGCCTATATAATCCTGCATAATTTAAAACCACAATGATAATCATTTCCTTTAAATTTCAACAGATGAAGAATTTTAGAATGGACAAATTAGGATAGAGCTGTTTGGTGTTATTGAAGATCGTGTATTATTGCAGTTGTTGGTGTATGGTTTATTTTTAACATTTCTGTTCATATAAGCTTTTTTCAAAATACCAAAGTCAGGACAAAATAATATCATATATAGTTTTGTGAAGTTGTTGGCTTTCGTAAAAAAATCCAGAATTTGCATACCTGTTAAAGTCGGGTCCCATGTGACCATAATGACATATCCACAACCCATGTCTTTCACTACAGTTCATCGAGGCCAAATTGTAGCCATTTTATCAGCACACACTAACAAAGTCATTAAGTCTGTAGTTGTTGTTGTATCTTCAAAATTTTTTGTTTTTGATAAACAACCAGGGCCCCATTCCACAAAATGGTCTTAGCCACAGTTTATCTTCATTGCCATGGCGACCTGTACTGAATGTATTGAGTCGTCGTGGTACTGAAAAGCAGCTTAAGCTAGAGCGGATTTTCCACAAGGTAAATTTATTCGCGCGAGGCCATTCTTTTCGTACATACGCATGCGCTCTTCAATTTTCTATCATGCATTCTATCATTTTGAAACCAAATTTGGAATTATGCTGCTATTTAACAGTTTTTAAGTGTAACAGTCGTGTGTAGTGAACATCCTTGCCTTGTATGTCAGTTCTTTGTGTCGAGGGATTTTCTACAGTCAGTTTCCCACTAGGGCTTTCACACTTTGTGACAGCTGTTTGTGAGAAGAAAAAAAAAGGCAGCGGGAAATTTCAGCTGATACAACTACGGTCTGAACAGAGTAAAATCTGTGACCTTGGTTTTTCAAGTAGCTTGATGCTTCGGTGTAAGTCTAACGAGCTACAGACCTGCATTTTTTAAAAATCCGGCACCATTTTGTTTTTGTTTCGCCGGTATAATTCCTTTCATAGTACCAACATAATGTTTCCTGTTGTATTTGTGTCGTAAATTTTGTCACGGCGGTACGCTAATATTCTTGGCGCACGATATTTGATACATATTGGTCCCAGATAGCGCAGGACATGTGGACATGGCCATTTGTATGTAGACGTGTGCACTCGAGCATTGAGATATTGGCCAAGGTCCCCATCCAACGGGGATGTCTTTACAACAGGCGACCCACAACTATGTTAAGCGTTTTAGCATACACTCGTACACTCTCGATTCAGTTTGTCTAGCTCAATATAGTGAAAAGAATGACAAGTGTCGAGAACAAAATGTAGTGGTGTATTTTTGGCAGCTTTGGCGGGGCAGGGGCTTTGCGGTCGCCCAATGTACAAGTGCATTTGTGATCTTAACGATTATCACATGGGCCAAAATGGCTGCCTATTGTGTGGTAGTCGAATGCTCCCAACAGTACGTTACGGGGAGGATGTAGCTGGATTTCGCGTCTGGTGACCAGATGTTCCCAATTTCAGTAAGCATTCCCCTTATAGTATTGTTGTTGCACATACTACAAATTGTTTACTGGGATATTGCCCATTTATTTGTTCGGAAATAAACTCGCGATCAGACAATGGCTTTCCGATGCCCCAATAGTTGCCTCGTGTATATCTACGACGAGAAGCATGCCTTCGGCAGGAACTTTTCTGTCATTAGAATGTTTAATGTGTCCACACTATACTTATATTTGTATGATTTCCATATACATTTACTGTAGTAGCATTCACACGTGTTGGAACAGAATCGAAATAAAGTTTTTCAAAATAAAGAGATGTTGAAAACATAGACATTTCAAGGCGTCTATCTCCAACCGCTTCAAAAGCACAATTTATTATTTAGCTTCACGCACAGGGTCCTTTTTAAAAGTCATTTTGATTTAACATTATTCTGTTTATTAATAAGATATTTGACAAAGCTTATAGACGCACCAATATATAAGTGTTCAGCGATTTTAGTTATTTAAACATTACCAGATAAACAGTGAACACCGATCGTTCACACCCTTTGCACTATACGGAGTATTTAGGAGTATTATGTAAGCAAAATTTATGTTGGAAACACCAATATGACATTAAAATATACACACCGAATTGAATTCAAGCCTATCTGTAACACAAAAATACACATAATGATAGGAAAACTCTCCTAAAACCTTTTTTTTTTACCCAAAAACATCTTCTAGGGTAGGCAGGTGCGCCTCAGTATACCGAAACTCACGTAGATACTTAACCTTGAATATACCAGAGAGCTTAGAATACCGACCGTACATTGCCAGTGAGACGATATTGAACCACCGAACCAAAATTATATTGGTATTTTTCTCGTAAAACTTACATGTAAAGAAATGTTGGGTTTGCTGAGGATTGTATTTACTGTGCAATACCGTAATAACGATATATGTAAATAAAAAACATATAATTATGCTCTAAAACTTTTGCCGTAATTGATTCATTTCGCCATTTTGTTATTAGTTACATATCTTTGTTATTAGTTACATATCTTTTGTAATCTTTCTTAATTTTAGAAAAGTTGAGATCAGACATAAATTATCGCACATACTATTGTTTTGTAATATTGAATAATTTTGTCTACTAGTATTTTCTTATAATTTGTATGTCTCACAGACTTGGTTATTTGCAAAAAGTTCCTTTGAATACTTAATCCGATCACTCAATTAAAACGACTCGTAGTCAGAAAACGAATCCGACTTAAAACGAGATGAGATTCGAAACCCCACTCGTATACACTCCGAGTTTGGCATCAAACCTTAGTAACGAATTTTGGCTTTGAAAAACATCCCAGCAAAGCAAATTGTCCGTTCTGTACTGAAAAAGTTGCATACAAAGTACCAGACTTTGCATCATGCATGTAGAGCTATTTTATGTTCTTTTCATCGCCTTATGTATTTTTCTGTAAGACAAACGAGTTTAATGTGATTCGACTATAAGGCATATCTGACAACCATAACAAGTTGTATGTATATTTCCGAAACACGCTCCGAACGAGTTTATATTTCGTGGAATATATGAAAATACTTTGAAATTGTGTAATTTAAATGTAATACCTGTTGATATATATTTATGTCTGTTTAAACGAAACCAAACGGTAGATCGCTAGCGCATGTTGTTAAATGGCTTGAGAGTATATTCTATGTTCTCATCATGCATTGGCTTAAATTTATCACGTGCTCGTATACCATAAACTCTCTGCTTTGAGATCAACGCGTGAGTTGGGCTTGATATCAACGCGTGAGTTTAAGTCTTTTTTTCTGATAACTTATTGGCTAAAAGGTATCACGTGCTCCTATATCATAAACTCTGCCTTGGCATCAACCCGTCAAGTCAAGATGTCTGCTATATGACCCATTTTGGGATCTGTATAATTCAGTGTTTTATTGATTTCGTTAACTTAATGAATGTCATTAAAACAAGCAGTTAGGGCCTTTAAAGTCTGTCATGAGTTGCACAGACCTCCTGGAGTTCTAGACTTTATTCGCCACCCTCGGTCTATTTGACGACGTGGCCTGTATCCGAACTCGGTTTTATTACTCTTGTATGTTTTTATAATTCAGTAAAGGCCGAATAAAAATCCTTGACTGTTTTATTATGTGATGTTCATTAAGTTTACTTCAACATTAAAACAAAGCCGAAAGGTGAACACAGGCCGTCAGTAATGTAGACCTCAGTGGGACGGAAGCAGACGACATATTTGACTTCGTCTGTCAAACTCAAAGCAGAAAAGAGAATAGCCTTTGGTGATTGGTTAAGACATTTATACCTTGAGTCCGATATCACATTTTACCATATAACCGCACGTGCATTTAAACCTATGAGTGATCAGGATATAGGCCTACTGATTGAGCCAAAACTTTGTACAGATGTCCTCCAAATGCTATTACTGCAAATTTTAAGTTTGCCGATACAACGTATACCAAAGTCAAAAATGCACCAGGCGCCAAACGCCCAGCGGCTTTCTATCATCGAATAACAGAAATGTGAAATTATGTAGGTTTCTGTGATTCTTCACCAGTGGACCGTGGTATAAATGATGTTAATTTGAATTCGAACAGACTGCATTTTAGTGGTGCATTCTGATCTTGGCCATAAAGCTCCTGTAAACACAATGGCCATATTTTCCTCCATAGATGACAGTATATTATATATTTCCACTGTAAGCGTGATAAGAACTCATACTCATTTGTGTCAAATATACTTCAATATGAAAACGCATTAAAGTATATTTTATTCAGTCAGCTTTAGAGAAACAACAATTTTCCAAAACATCTACCTTTTATCTTCCAGAACATTTACATTTAGCAGTTCACATTACGGTTGTGTCGCTGTTCACTCTTTGAAAGTGTACCGCGGTTATATAAGTGAGAACCCACAGACACGGCGTAACTCATTAATCAATCATTAGCGGGTTAACTCTTGCTGCTGATCTTACCCTGTTGTTGTACTTGGGACCTAAAATGGGTCCTAGATTGTACGTAACTCCTTGCAATGATTAAGACAAATATACAGTCGTTGAAAAATTGTCTCGAGTTGATATAACTTATAGTGTTGTATTTTGTATCTATTCTGTATATTGGTCGACGTTGAGATGTATGGCTATACAGGGTAAAGGTCATCCAGGTGATACTTTCTAGTGTCTGTTTCGTTTGCTTAACTCAAGAAAATTGTCCAATTCAATTCAGAGTTAACATTGTGTTACTGCATGTTATATACCAAAAATTAAGTCATACAGTTCTTAAATTATATGACCTAATTAAAAAAAATTCAATTCAAATAGTATTATAGTTCAAAATGCCACTATATATTTCATGAGGTATAATGTTTCAAAGTCGAAAAAATGTAACAAATATTTTTCTAATGACACGAAGGAACATACTATATGTCTTGAGTTATATGGTCCTATTTTGAATATAAATCAGAGTTGTCAAATATTTTCATCTTCTTGTGTCTGTTTTGTGTATTGGAGGGGAGGGGAGGGTGGGTTGGGGCAGAGGATGTGTACTTGTCGTTTGCTGTAGATATTTTGAAATATTCAGCAATGTGTAAATTCTTGAATTCGATTGTGCTAATTTTTAAAAATATTTTTGTAGCTATTGTTCGAAATAATATGTAATATGATGTAAGGCCTACAGGTTACTTCAAAGAAACATCAGTATTTGTTGTAAATTGTTTATGAAATATTATTAAAAAAAATATTGTAAATAATATTTATATAAAACATTCCAGAATTACTTGTGTATGTTTCATCCTGGCCACGTTATATTCGGTTATATAAATGTATAATTGTAAATTGATTTATATATTGTGCTGTGAATTATTACCATTGAATGAGTTGATATGTTGTGGCTATTTGCTTAAGAATACCGAAGAACAAACAATGTTGCACCAATGCTCATAATTATAAATGAAATTATGATACGAAATTAATGTTAAATGAGGAATACTGATGTTTGTATATACATTTATACTGGTAATTGTGTTATATGTTTTGTTTATCGATACTGTGAAAGACTATTATAATAAAAGCGCTTCTGTGCAAATTGTTATGCGATAAACACCCAGGTTTATGTTTTTTATTTATTGGTTTTAAGCAATTACGATGTATTGAGATTGTTGACATATTCAGATATAATTTCAAAGGTTGGTTGGTTTATTGGTTAATTGAGACATTAATTGATTGATCGAGAGATTGATTGATGGATTGATTGGCTGGTTGATTGATTGATTGATTGATTGTTCGGTCGAACAATTGATTGATTGATTGGTTAATTGAGTCATTAATTGATTGATCGAGTGAGTGATTTATTGATTGATCGATCGATTGATTGATTGATTAATTGATTGATTGATTCATCGGTCGGTCGGTCGGTCGGTTAATTGATTGATTGATTGATTGATTGGTTCGTCCGTCGCACGGTCGGTCGGTCGGTCGGTCGATTGATTGATTGATTGATTGATTGATTCGTCGGTCAGTCGGTCGGTCGGTCGGTCGGTCGGTCGGTCGGTCGGTCGGTCGGTCGGTCGGTCGATCGATCGATCGATCGATCGATCAATCAATCAATCAATCAACCATGCTGAATAACCATACAAGATATGTCAATGTACTGTGACCATGTAAGTCCCACTATGTCAGAAAACCATGCAAGAGGTCAAACAGACATAAGTAGTATAGCCTATATTGTTCATTAGGAGTTATAATTATAAGAGGAAAACAGCCCCAGGTTAATTTGCTGCTAACTGATTTCCTAAAGTGTTATTCTCTTTTATGAAAAATTAATCGCAGTACACAGAACGACACTTTTGATGTCGATCAATTGAAGCAATAACAAAACCTGGTCATCACGAAGACATTGTCATATTTCAAAGAGAGCATCGCTGGAGAGGATGGTAACCCGGACTCGTCTGATGCGCGCTGTTTTAGTATGGAGCATGATGCAAGTCTTACTGGTTGGACACACTTTGGGTAAGTACACTCACACATTTTATTGAACAGCTTAAATTGTTAACAGTGAAGAAAATTTATTTGAAATTCAGTTAAAGTCTTTTTTGGTCAGATAAACCTGTGTAACATTAATCCGAGTAAACGTTGGAGAAAATGTATTTGAAATTCAGGATTTTTCCTTGTTGGTTAGAGATCCGTGTCAACATTGAAGAAAATGCGTTTGAAATTCAGGGTAATTCCTGTTTGATCAGAATCCGTTGCAGAAAATACGTTTCAAATCCAAGATTATTCCTTTTTGGTCAGAAATAAGTGTAAACATTGAAGAAAATGCGTTTTAAATTCCGAGATATTCCTTTTTGGTCAGAAATCAGTGTAAACATTGAAGAAAATGCGTTCGACATTCAGAGTTATTCCTTTTTGGCTAGAAATCTGGGTAAACATTAAAGAAAATGCGTTTGAAATTGATCGTTATTCCTTTTTGGTTAGAAATCCGAATAAACATTGAAGGAAATGCGGTAGAAATTAAGGTTTATTCTTTTTTGGTTAGAAATCCGGGTAAACATTGAAGAAAATGCGTTTGAAATTCAGGGTCATTCCTTTTTGGTTAAAATCCGTGTTAACATTGAACAAAATGCGATTTGAAATTGAAGGATTCCTTTTTAGTTAGAAATCCGTGGAACCATTGAAGAAAATGCGTTTGAAATTCAGAGTTATTCCTTTTTGGGTAGAAATGCGGGTAAACATTGAAGAAAATGCGTTTGAAATTCAGGGTTATTCCTGTTTGATCAGAAATGCGTGTAAACATTGCAGAAAATACGTTTGAAATCCAAGGTTATTCCTTTTTGGTCAGAAATCAGTGTAAACCTTGAAGAAAATGCGTTTGAAATTCAGGGCTATTCTTTTTGGGTTAGAAATCCGGGCAAACATTGAAGGAAATGCGTTTGAAATTCAAAGTCATTCCTTTTTGGTTAGAAATCCGTGTTAACATTGAACAAAATGCGTTTTGAAATTCAAGGTTATATCTTTTTGGTTAGAAATCCGTGGAAACATTGCAGAAAATGCATTTGAAATTCAGGGTTATTCCTTTTTGGTTACAAATTTGGGTAAACATTGAAGAAAAAGCGTTTTAAATTTATCTTTATTCCTTTTTAGGTAGAAATCCGTGGAAACCTTGAAGAAAATGCGTTTTAAATTCAGAGTTACTCCTTTTTGGTTAGTAATCCGAATAAACATTGAAGAAAATGCGTTTGAAATTCAGGGTTATTCCTGTTTGGTACGAAATCCGGG
>JAVFBX010112941.1:0-15994 GCA_034783855.1 Mopalia kennerleyi
CCCCTTACAGCATTCTGAATTTTAGATCTTTACAATAAACCATTTCGGAGGAGTACGTTTTATCTTTTGATCTAAACGGCTGAAGTTTGGGGGTGAGTGAAACGACCTTGCAAAGTCAAGAAATTGGATTTATAACTATTTGCCTATGTGCTATGTGATGACAAAGTTTGGTTATTCTACCTCGAGCAGTTTTTAAGTTATTTGATCGGATATTTAAAAATGCGATAAAAGCTTTGATCAGGCGGCTGAAGTTTGTGGAAAAGTGAAGTGACCTAGCGAAAGTCTTAATGTGTTAAAACACTCTAGACCTTACAAGCTATATGTTAGCCAAATTTGGCAGTTCTACCTTTAGCGGTTCTCTTGTAGTAGGGCGTAGAAGAAAAGCTTGCGAAAAATAATAATAATAATAATAATAATAATAATAATGAGAAAAATAAACCGAACAAAAACAATAGGGCTTCCAGCTAAATGCTGGAACCCCTAATTAACTAATTAATAGCTATGCTAACTCGATTGCAAGTACAATACAGATGCTTATTTTAGAAAATATGCAATAAAAAAAATAAGCTTAGGTGGAAAAACAGTTGTCTTTCCCTTTAAGTACAGATACTTCAACAGAAATGAATGAAATAACGTTGAGCACCAATACTTCAACAGAAACGAGTGAAATAACATTAAATTAGACCTAAAACCCCAACCAAACATTTGTCTTTTCAGGACGAGAAAAAGCGAATCGAGGACTTAGGTGGTGTAGTTGTGTGGTTTGGGACATGGAGGGTAAATGGGAACATAGCCGTATCCAGGGCTATAGGTGAGTCAATTGAACGTAATTCAGAATATATGGTACTGGCTATAGGTGAGTCAATTGAACGTAATTCAGAATATATGGTACTGGCTATAGGTGGGTCAACGGAACTTAATTCTGAATATATGATACTGGCTATAGGTGAGTCAATTGAATGTAACACAGAATATATGATAGTGGCTACAGGTGGGCCAATTGAATGTAATTCAGAATATATGATACTGGCTATAGGTGAGTCAATTGAACATAATTCAGAATATATTATACTGGCTATAGGTGAGTCAATTGAACATAATTCAGAATATATGATACTGGCTATAGGTGAGTCAATTGAATGTAATTCAGAATATATGATACTGGCTATAGGTGAGTCAATTGACCTAAATTCAGAATATATGATACTGGCTATAGGTGAGTCAATTGACCTTAATTCAGTATATATGATACTGGCTATAGGTGAGTCAATTGACCTTAATTCAGAATATATGGTACTGGCTATAGGTGTCAATTGACCTAAATTCAGAATATATGATACTGGCTAAAGGTGAGTCAATTGAATTTAATTCAGAATATATGATACTGGCTATAGGTGAGTCAATTGACCTAAATTCAGAATATATGATACTGATTATAGGTCAGTCAATTGAACTTTATTCAGAATAAATGTCATTTTCATCATATTTAAACAAAGTTACTCAATATTACTTTGGTGCCTTTCAATAAAAACTTAACAAAATTGACAGTAGTTTTAAGACATATATTTAGTCCTTTTAACATAGTTTTGACAATTTTCATTGCCAGGGGACATTGAACACAAACCGTACATCTCGGGTGAACCAGATATATTAACCATGGAATTAGACGGCACGGAGGATTATCTCATACTGGGATGTGATGGAGTCTGGGACACCATACCCAAAGAGGAACTGCCAGAGATTATGTATACGTATTTACAGGAATGTGAGGGGGACCGCACAATGATAGCCCAGAGACTTGTCAGCATTGCCAGGGACAACGGCTCCACTGATAATATCTCTGTTGTAATCATATTCTTTAAGGATGAAATTTCTGAACCAAAACCAGTGAAGACAGCTGTGGAAGAAACTACTCAGCCTGAAACAGGTGAAGATGAAACCAAGGGAAACTCGGATGGCAAGGAAAATAATTCTTCAGAGTTATCTCCCTCTAATTCTTCTCCGGAAAATTCTAGAAGCTTCAGCAATGAAACAACCCATGAAAGAAAATGTGTCGCCATGACAACAGAAACTCAGAGCAGTCGAAAGTCACGAAGGGATCTCAGTAATGGTGCAAGAAGTCGCGAAACCAAACAACCATCTAAACATCGAAAGAAAAAGGTAACAAAAACTGAGCCGCAGAAAAATGTTCATCTTGAACAAGTTCGCAAACCGTTACGGTCCAGTTCCCATGTGAACACGGATGGTGCACGTACAACCAGGTCCAAGTCCTGCAAGGCAAGAAGTAAGAAAAACAAAAGTAAAGCAGAAAGTAAGGAAACGGTTTGGGCTTTCACTGGCAAAACACAACCTCGTGTGCAAAACTATCGCTTAAACCAACATGCCGAAGCTGTAAATAAAAAAACCAATGTTAATTTAGGGCCTTCAGGTTCCTATCTGAGTAAAGAATGGTTAGGCAGGACCATGGCAAAAATCGTAGAAAAACGGCAAAGTGAACGACAGCTGCAAATCAAGCCAACTACAGTGAATCAAAGAGAAGAAACTTTACCGTGGTACGCGATACACCAAGATGAAAATAACGAAGAGTCTGAGCGTGAGGATTTTGTTGAAGGCCCGGTCATCTGCGGTAACCGAAGTATGCTGCACCAGAACAAAGGTAGACAACCCTGCAATCTCTCTGGGGTACAATACCAACACAGTATCTACAGATCTCGATTGCCCAGTCAGCTTTTTACTGGAAACAGATAATAAAGAAGTCTTGATATTTAAATGTCAATTTTTGTATTTAAGTCAGGCAATTATTTTTCCGAAACAACAACAACAACGATCTCGCATGTACCATTATGTGGATTGGATTTTTTAAATTTTTTTTTTACGTAATTGTTATCTCTCGTTACTATGAAAGAACTTCCCATTTTAGACGGCACAGTTCTCTCCCAAACCCGAAATCCACATTTCTCTGACTCTTTTACATGTTATATATGACTGATGTAGTGTCATTGGCCAACTTTACCTTCCCACCGCCCCAAGATCACTCCCCCAAGCCCCCCTTCCCCTCCCCTCCCTCCCCCACTGGCAGCAGTACTCTGGTCAACCATGTATATATTTGTCCTTGTTTTATTTTCATTA
Organism: Mopalia kennerleyi; assembly: GCA_034783855.1. Classification (NCBI taxonomy): domain Eukaryota; kingdom Metazoa; phylum Mollusca; class Polyplacophora; order Chitonida; family Mopaliidae; genus Mopalia; species Mopalia kennerleyi. The sequence continues at coordinate 3,130 of JAVFBX010112941.1, forward strand.
TTTATATACAATTACTACCTGTTGTTATTACTTTGTTATTAGCTGTTTAACCTCATAGAATTTCTTTTTTAAATAAATATATATATATATATATACATATACATATATAACAATTACTTTTATCGTCTATAATGCCATGATTTTTGCCACTTACTTTGAGATGTGTATTACCATCTCAGTTTTGTTTATCTTTTTTTTATTTGTACTGTGCTGTTTGTTTAATAGTTTTTAGTGCTGAAAGTGTCAAATAGTGTAACCTATTGTTTTGTTGATCATATAAGTATAAATATGGTGACCAATATTTTTAAGATATTAAGAGATTTTTCTTCCCCATTTTTCGTTGCTTAAACATGCTTTTAATAAATTCTCAGTTCTGCTTTGTCAGATTATTTGACGTAGACATATTTTCAAAGTACAATGAGTAATTTATAGCAATAACATAACTTGATGAGGTCACAGAAGATATTTACCTATGGATGGAACATAAATGGTTTTTTTTTTTTTTTGCTATAAATTTACATTTACAGTTATACTTTACTGATAATCGTTAAATCCACCCACAGTTCTCTCAGTCTGTGGCCTTTTTTTATATGAGGTTTCCTTTTGGTTTTATACTCTATCATAAGTAGAGTAAGTGATGCACAATCCATTGTTATAAAGGCGAAATTATCATTGAGTCATATGCTTTAACCCAATCAATCAATCAATCAATCAATCAATCAATCAATCAATCGAACAAACAATCAGGAGTTGGCTTCACACTGCAAGGGTTTCTCCGTTTATACTTTTTGACAAATCTTTTGTTACATTTTCTTTAGTATAATGTTTGTTGTTTTCCGTTGGTTTAGACCAGAAATGCATCAGTCATTTCACCGACTCATTTACATGTACAAGTTCCCAGAAAGAGAATGAGATGTCCTGTTTATGCACTGTTAATTTATTACCCATTTCTTAAAGAATAAAAAAAAAATTAAATAAAAAAAAAGGTACACATATAAATAAACAATCTACTTTTGACTGGTGACGAATGTGTACAGTATGAAAGTAATGAATTGTTTAAATACATTTTACATAAAACTATAAATGTGTATGTAGTGGGTTGTAGCATATATTGTATCACTATGTCAAAAAGATTGAAAAAAATATCAATATTCTTATTGTTACCAATACTGAATGTATAAAACATATGTGTGGGCCAACGACCAAGGCATTGAGGCCTATTGACCAGTGAACCCACTGTGGTAAGTAACCCCCAATCCTCCACACCCTACCCAAGCTAGCTGGGAAAATCTTATGCCCTATTTCTCTCTGAGGCCTATTGGCCTATGTTTTAAGTAACAAAATACTGGTCTTGTCTATTATTGACGAATGTTCACTTATTATTGTTATGTTAGTGTGGCCATTGATTATATTGAAGTATATCGATTCCATACAAGTGAAATACTCATAAGAACAGGGCAAAATATCAATCAATTATGAGCTTTTTCTCGTGTAAGCTAAGGACCAAATCTGTTGTGATTTCTAACAATGTAAATGGTCCATGCTACTTGGTTTTTAATAACAGGATGTTTGTAACACATATACATGTATATATCATTCAGCCATTGCTGTGGGCTGCAAAACTGGCTTTAAGAGCTACATAAAACCCTAATCGAACAAACAAATGAAGCACCTAGTGAACCCCATGTTTCCTAAGCGTATCATCAGTGGTTGAATTAAGGAAGTTATAAATACATGTAGATTAACAATGATATTAGTCAAGGAACCCCTTATCAATTTACTACTGTATTATATGTAATATTCTGTATTGATTTACATGAAATTATGATGATGTTATAAATAATGTTTATAATGAGGATCACCAGTGGCTGATAAGGGAGATAACTCTGTTCTCACTGAGACTACCAGAGCCCCCTATGCCATTGAATAATAACACAATACATGTAGGTGCCACTGGCTGATACATGGATGACAAAATTACCTCCCTTTTTTGGTCACTGGCAATACCCATTATCATGAAATGTTATAAACTGTATTAACATGTTATGACCATAGAGAATTATATGAATTGTAATTCAAATTCCAAAATATTTAGATACTGTCAAGTATTTTTTGCACATATGTAAGTATGTTTAAATTGCTGACATAGTTTCACCAAATATATGAGCACATGTTTAATGATTGTTATCCGTAGAAGTGATTATGTGACTTAAAGACATTCAAAGATGTAAATATTGTATAGATAGAATATATGAAAGAAACAAAAAGTTATAAAAAAAGAGAAGGATAGTAATGACTAGTAACTGTATTGAATATATTTAATATGTAGATTGAAGCACATGTAGCAGCATCGGTTGTCGACACAGTAAACATTAATATGACTTAACTTGTTTATTCTGTATCCAAGGTGATGCCCGTTGCTCTCAGAGTTGAGGGATGACAAGAACCTGAACTTTGGTTGCAAGTTTGTAAGTGAATAAAAAATAGGGATATTTTTTTCAAATTAGTTGTCAATATTACCTTTGGAATTGAGTCACTTTAAATCTGATTTAAAACCCATTTGGGAAGACCTTTAAGGTGAAAACCTGGACACATAAATAAATCACATAAATAATTTCTAAGTAAAGCTACTATGAAGTAAATTTTGTATAAGCTCAAAACAAGGAAGAATTTTCACTCCAGTCAGAATGTGCTTTGTGAAATTGGGCTTGAGTGTGTCATAAACATTCGTTTAAAGAAGTAAGAAGTACCCTAAAACTTCTATAAGTTAGGACAGAGAATAGGCTTTACCACTGGGGGTCTTACATGCTATTTCTATGGACTGAACCAAAATTAGAGTGTCCCAACTGCTAGAAGTTTTACGGTAATTACAAATAGTTTCAATATTTGAGAGAACTACCTTTACTATAATGTTGTATTTATATACATTAATTGTGTTGATAGGCCCAGTGCCATACATGTTATATTGTACAGTAAAGAGTATACTAGTTATCCCCATAAAGTATTTTCTATACGTGTACATCCCATAGATTATTTATCACATAGATAAGAAGTTTTTACAATACTTGTACATTATTGCTATAACCTTGGTGGTCGATTTTCAATTTAGCTCATGTTTAAGTATTTATTATTTTGTCATTTTGAAGATTTTTGAGTGGATTTAGTGACACTAAGCATTCTGCGCTGAGGTGGTATTGATTGCCTTTTGAACATCACATATTTAATTACGTGAAATAGCACAGGTTGTACGTGTAAAAAATGGTTAAATAAGTCCGTGTATTCCAGATATTCTGATTAACAAAATTCCTTCAGAGTTTCCCTTTCCGTCATATTAAAGACGATGTATTTCCTTTGTGGGTGTGTTGCTGGGTTTCTTCTCTGATGGGTAGAAGTTTGTTTAGAGAGTAGCAGTGCTGTCTGACTGAGAGCAGTTTGTTTGGAGAGTAGCAGTGCTGTCTCTTAGGGCAGTTGGTTTGGAGAGTAGCAGTATTGTCTGAGAGCAGTTTGGAGAGTAGCAGTGCTGTCTGACTGAGGGCAGTTTGTTTGGAGAGTAGCAGTGCCGTCTGACTGAGAGCAGTTTGTTTGGAGAGTAGCAGTGCTGTCTGAGAGCAGTTTGGAGAGTAGCAGTGCTGTCTGACTGAGGGCAGTTTGTTTGGAGAGTAGCAGTGCTGTCTCTGACTGAGATCAGTTTGTTTGGGGAGTAGCAATGCCGTCTGTGACTGAGGGCAGTTTGTTTGGAGAATAGCAATGCGGTCTGTGACTGAGGGCAGTTTGTTTGGAGAATAGCAGTGCTGTCTGATTGAGGGCAGTTTGTTCGGAGAGTAGCAGTGCTGTCTGACTAAGGGTAGTTTGTTTGGAGAGTAGCAGTGCTGTTTCTGAGAGCAGTTTGTTCGGAGAGTAATAGTGCTGTCTGGACTGAGATTGACCTTCCAACTTTATCAAATGTCTTCACATTTTATGGTTTTACTTGTCAATTATTGTTGGAATACATTTGGCGTCATATAAGTGAAATACCATTGAGTACAGCATAAAACACCAATCAATCAATCGACCAAAAAAGTGCAATACCCTTCAGTACAGTGTGACTCAAACTAACAAAGTCCTTGTCCCTTTAGAATCAAATTCCTAGGAACTTGTTCTCTAGCACATTGAAACATTGTGCGATTATTAGGACCTTCAAAATGTCCACAAACTGATGAATAGGAAATGTTGAAGTTTAAAATGAGCTATAAGTATAAAGGTTATTTTACCAAAGTTTCCACCCATGTGAAATCCCACCTCAACGAAAACGCACAGCTTGTATCAGTGTAACTAATTCATTTCAAAATTTCAAACGTAAATTTTCTATTGAACATCCTCAGTGTACGTGTTGTATCGGTATGTGCTATTTCTGTAGTCCTATCTCTTTTAATTACTATATATGGATACTGCAGCTGAGAGGAAAAAAAAAACCAATACAGGGGTTTTCAGTTATGACGTTATGACAACAGAGTGAAGTCCCTTTGCTAAAAAATGTTATTGGTTTAATCCACTATTTTTAACATGGGCAGTTTAGGGAATAGTGCAAATTAACAGGAAAACCGTCATAGGACCATATGAATTTCCTTTATCCATGGCGTAAAATATTATTTTTTTGCAAAAGTTACAATGTTAAAGCCATATTTTCCTGAAAACCAACAACCCGTAATGTTTAAAGTATAGGCAGGCTGCCCTACAGTGCCATAAAGTGGCAACGTCTTTTCGCAAAGGGACATCACTCTGTATGTTGTAACCTCATAACTCAAAACCTCCATATTGTACAATACTCACAAATGAAAGCACTATTTTTAACCTTCACATATATCTAAAAAATTTATAATATGGCAAAAGATATTTATCAACTCATATTACCACATGCACAAACCTATAAATCAGTACAATCTCTGCACCCTTCATTTACTGCTATCATATAAGCGAAATTTCCTTGAGGACGGTTCAAAACACCAATCAATCAATCAATTTATTATAAAAAGGTATTTCTATAAAACGGATTCTGATGAACAGTGCAAACAAATCGATCAGTTGTTTTAAGAGTCCTTGTCATATTAACTTTTCTTGCACTTTTTGTCAAGATTTAAGTTTAGGAGACCATTTGATGTTATCTGAGGTCCAGAACGAGTTAAATGTCTGTGGTTGAAATGTGACCAAGTTCAGTGTTCAGTGTTCAATATATAATGTTGAATTCTAAAATAAAAATTCTAAATTAAGGACAAGATTTTTTTTATCCTATCACAAATTTGGTTGAAAATAATTAAATCTGATTCCTTTCTTGTCCTATGTTATAAAGAACTGTCCAATTGGTATTAATGCTAGTAGTTTAAAACCTGGTATTGATTTTGATAGCAGTAATAAGACAATCTAATAAATATTGGTATTTTCTTTCACAAATATTTCAATTCATATTTATTAACAACATTAGTCAGAAAGTTTATCAATCGGGTGAAATCTTTTAACGATTGTGCCAAACAATTTTTACAAAAATACATGTATCTTGTGTTAGATTTTGATAAATGGGCCAAATTTGTTTCAGGTAAAGCATTAATTTTCAATGATTTTCACCGCATATGTTGTTGCTTTAAGTATATCTACCTCTTCACGAAGCAGTACCAAGGTAACTTCAATTAAAAATTTCCAATTGACCTAAAAAAAAATTGTTCACAAAATTTTGTATCATTAAAACAAATGATTATCGAGATAAACCGACCAATCCCCCAACATAATGTAATGTACATGGAATATATTGAACCCTAATGTTGATCAGCAGTGACTAAAAAGGTAGATAACTCTGTCACCCGTATGACCGGTAGAGCCATCTATGTCATTGATTTACAATAGCATTCTATTGAATATTCATACATTGTGCGATGCTATTGTCAGTCAAAGAGATGGATTGCACTTCCTGTTATATGGGTTAAATAGTTATCTCCCTTTTTCCACTGGCGATCCTCACCAGAGGGAGCTTTATGGTGATTAAGGTTAATAACTGTATATCCAGGTGAAATTGTTAGGTTACGTTATTTTAATCAGTGTATACAAATTTTATCTCTGTTTACGACGTATATGTTGTGTAGACATATTTTTGAGGTGTATGATAATTCGTTGACCTGTGTACTTCCTGATAATTATGTCATTATTAAGTGAGCAATAATTCATGTGAACAGTTTCATTTACCTGTTGTTACCTTATACATGTATCAATGATTTCAGCTATGTTTTATGATAATTATTAGGACCACAATTAATGCTGTATTTTATGATAATTATTAGGACCACAATTAATGCTGTATTTTATGATAATTATTTGGACCACAATTAAAGTTGTATAGTTTGGAATTGGAACTAATGCTCTAATATCAGATTGAGTACCAACGTTTAGTATAAGCTCTGGGGCTTTCAGTCTGCGGCCAAATGAATACTCATTGGGCTGGTTGATCGAAGGGCTTTTAAATTTAAATTACTATTAGATGAGGTCACACCATGTTGAAGGTCTATCCCTAATCCTGTGTTGCCCGCGGCCATGGCTTGGGGTTAGCGAGTGCACTTACTAAAACCTACTTTGATGTGCCGTTTACAGGATCAAGTCCGTCTGTCGACCCTAAGGTGCATGAGGGAGTCACATGATGTGACTCCGGCAATCGCTGGGGTGGTTTTCACGAGGTTTCCTGTGGGTTTTCCATTGTAAATAGGCAAGGAACAGTGTGAAGTGGACAATCTGTAGTCATATAAGTGAAATACCCTTGAGTATGACGTTAAACCCCAATCAAAGAACAAAGAAACAAACAATAGTATAAGCTCTGAGGTTATATCGGTGGACAAATGACACTGCACTGGAGCTGGTTGCTCAAAGTGTTATTAAATTCAAACCACTATTAGATGACGCCACACCATGTTGAAGCTCTATCTCTAACCCGGTGTTAGCGATTTAAGCTAGTGTAAGCGGCTAATCGTCTGTCGGGCAACTCACCCGAAGCTGGCACTTGATTTTATCACAACTGCTAACGAGGACAGACTGGCCAATCATTTCGTCTGTCACGGACTTACCACTGTTTCAAAATCCACTGGCTCTGTCTGTAGAAGAAATCCTCTGATTGCCTGCTCCACCTTCAGTCTATGCCCAAGACTGCGAACAGCAAAGAAACGTGCTCCGACACCAAACGTGGATTAACCATACCAAAACGATTTTTTTTACATTTGAGAAAATCCTTTCAAACGTTTGTGTTATTTTAAATTAAAACCAATTTTACTTAGCGCTATATATTGCGGTGTTTTTTAAAACCCAGTCACAAGTTATACCATTTATGTTGTTCTTGTTTGTTATGATGACTGTTACTTTGTATTTTTAGACGAAGAATTTTTTAAAGACATAATTTTGTAACTTTATATAGTTTCTGTACTTTTATATTTATTATATTATTTTCGGAATACTAGGTTGCGGTCTAGAACAAAACTGTATCACTCACCGGCATTTTGTGTCACACATTATGGAATAAGTGCCCGTGGCTAGGTGTGTTGCCCTACCCTTCTCGTATTTTGGAGGCACCATCAACCTCAGGTAAATGAGGGCGACACATTATGTGGCCTGGGCTATCACTCTGGTGGGTTTTTTTAACCTCATTTTAGTAGATGTCAGACAGAGTGAGACATACATGTAGACAATCCGTCGTCATATAAGGGAAATACGATCAAGTACAACAGTAGATCAAATCAGACAAACATGTTAAATTATACATGTAGCTTTGAAGTTAATTTAATAATCTGTAAGTCTAGATGACTGTGGTTTATTGTTTAATTTCTACCACATTTCCAGGTCAACTGGAGTTTTTTTGGTCAGAGATGTGGTGTGTGTGGTAGTGTGTGTAATTGTTGATTTTCTTTCTTATCATGATATTTGATGTTTAAAAGAAGTGTACATTTTAACATTTGTACTACATGAGGTCAATTAAACACTGAATTAACAACTATTTGGTTTTCAAACTAAGATGTACTCAAATTGTGTAATAGATGAATTTTCATAGGACATGGACCAAATCCTTTATTATACTGAACCAAATCCGTTATTATACTGGACTTAATCTGTATTATTATACTGGACCAAATCCTTTATTATACTGGGCCAAATCCTTTATTATACTGGGCCAAATCCTTTATTATACTGGACCAAATCCTTTATTATACTGGACCAAATCCCTTATTTTACTGGACCAAATCCTCTATTGTACTGGACCAAATCCTTTATTATACTAAACCAAATCCTTTATTATACTGGACCAAATCCTTTATTATACTGGACCAAATCCCTTATTATACTGGACCAAATCATGTATTATACTGGACCAAATCCATTATTATACTGGACCAAATCCTTTATTATATTTAACCAACTCCTTTATTTTACTGGACCAAATCCTTTATTATAATGGACCAAATCCTTTATTATACTGGGCCAAATCCTTTATTATACTGGACCAAATCCTTTACTATACTGGACCAAATCCTTTATTATACTGGACCAAATCCATTATTTTACTGGACCAAATCGTTTATTATTCTGGGCTAAATCCTTTATTATACTGGACCCAATCCCTTATTATATTGGACCCAATCCCTTATTATACTGGACCAAATCATTTATTATACTGGACTAAATCTGTATTATTATACTGGACCAAATATCCTTTATTATACTGAATCAACTCCTTTATTATACTGGGCCAACTCCTTTATTATACTGGGCCAACTCCTTTATTATACTGGGCCAAATCCTTTATTATACTGGGCCAACTCCTTTATTATACTGGGCCAACTCCTTTATTATACTGGGCCAACTCCTTTATTATACTGGGCCAAATCCTGAATAATACTGGGCCAGTATCATTCTGCAGCAGTTTTTACTAATGTTCTCAAAGACCAACCTACTGGCACAAGTATAGCCAAAATGGCAACTTTCCTTTTACGAGTCTGTATTTATTCAGAAGAGAGAATGTTAATTATGTAAAGAGAATGTTAATTATGTAGAGAGAATGTTAATTATGTAGAGAGAATGTTAATTATGTAGAGTGTGGAGAGTTAGAGCAGGTGTGTGTCTGCAATTAGATTGACTGGGTTGATGTTGTTACTCATGTTATAGGTGGCACTGTTGACTTAGATTGTGTTTACTGTATGTCTGTTAGATGATTATTATATACCTCCCCAAAGTGAAATAAAGTATATAAAATCTCTATTGCGTTATAATATAGTTCTTATCATTCTCCCAATAAAATTTTGTTCAATTGATTTTAAAATTCCAGAAATACTTATTTTGGTCTGAAATTTTGAACCCGTAAAATTCAATTTACGTTTTCAGAATGACTGACATTTGATTTTTTAAGTATCGTCCAGTAGTATATTCGGCCTATATTCAGGCAAATCCCTATTGTAGGGTTCAATACCCCAGAACTGAATAACACATTATCTGTATTATGGTTGCAATTTGTTGATTGGACTCATTCTGGCGATAAATGTATCATTGGGGATATATTTATTTACTTGGAAAAGTTCTTCAGTTCCGACTGTTGTGGACCATTCAATTGTCAGTCTTGTATTTCACCACCTTTATCCTAGAATAACTCCCAGTTTTCCACCGACCTTAATTTGCCAAGGAGCAGTGTGAAGTAAGGAATCCGTCATCATATAAGTGAAATACCCTTAAGTATGAGGTTAAATCCCAATCAAACAAACGAACAAAACTTAACCACAGGAGGTATACAGGCTTTATTGGATGGCATTTCAATTTTAGGATTATATTAACAATCATTTCAAATTTCTGTATAACGTGGTAGACTTCCTCAAAACATCTTAAAGGAATAATAATAACTGAGTGTCACTATGTAATGTATTTTGGCCAAAAAGCAGTTGGAAGGAGAATATACACCTAGACTATGTTTTACAACATATATTGTGACTTTGCATTTATGCAAATATAAACCAGGTACAAACAGAAGTTTTTATACTTAATAAAGTTTTCATTTGGTATTGTCGGGGTCAGGTAGCAAAAACCCATGTGCTAGAAACATTTTATGGCTCTTGTTATGACACTGTATTAATTTCACACTTGAGGTGGCTAAACAAGGATAATTATGATCATGAATGTCCATTACTTAAAGGGAAAGACAACTGTTTTTTGAGCTAAACTTATTGGGTTTTTTTTGCGTATTTTCAAAGACAATCATCTGTATTGCACTTGCAAACGAATGAGCATAGCCTTTAATTTAAAAAGCGGAAATGAATTAAAAAGCCGACAGTGAGGGTACGTCCCCAAGCGAAACAACAACAAACAGCCACTTGTACATATCAACCTGTTACTGAAGACCGGATTTTTTTAAAACCGCATGTCAGCTGAAAAAATGCCAAATGTATGTGTTACTCAAAGAGCTATTTTGATATTTATACAACTGATTAGCATTGTGCTTGGATAACCAAGCTTGTGTATATGCAGTTGTTACAGATGCTTTCCAATACACACACAGGCAAATGGACACACTGGTGACCGACCATGTTTTCGAACAATGATGTTGGTCCTGCCTAAAAACAGTTGTCTTTCCCCTTAATACCGATAGGTCCAAAAATGATAATTATGATCCCAAAGGACTGGCGGGTGGTTGGAGGGAGCTTCATGTTGCCCTGGTGCTCTCAAAGCTAAAGGGGAACAGGAAGCTGATCTGTTTGTGGTGTCTGTATTTGTCCTGTCCTGTCTTTCTTTGTTGCCAGAGATGTCGAGGGTGGTTTCTTTCAACCATTGGGCTGGCTCTCCGTCATGTAAGTGAAATACCCTTGAGTACGACGTTAAACCCCAATCAAACAAACAAATTAAACAAACCCAAAGGACTGGTTACTTCACTGAATCCGACAGACACTCACAGGTAAGCCATGAATGTCAATAACTTAATACCGATAGGGCCAAAAAGAACACCAGTCAAATTTTCATAAAACCAAACATATATTTCAGGTAACTTTTTTTGAAACTTCATTATAAAATGAAACGTTTTATCGGACTTGAAGAGTGGAGTACATGTAGGTGAAAGAACTGAGCAAACATTGAAATAATAAATCTTGAATAAAAAAAACAAAGAAGAAATATAAATAACACAAAATGGTCCCTTCAATTACTTCATGCAGATTTGTTAGTATACAGCAAGATGATTGGTCAAGAGAAGGGTGGATGAAAAAACAATCAATATATATATATATACAATAAAATTTTTGATGAATATCTGAAGTACATACATGTATGCTGAATTCTACAAAATTTTATCTCCCGAAGAGTTTAAAATTTAACGAACTAGTATGCGATTTACAAATGAAACTTATCACAAAACTGTTTCTGAAATGAAGCAATAACAGTAGCATTTGTTGACAATTGAATTGTGAATAGATGGAGAAAAACTAATTAGCTCTATCATATTCCCCACAACTGGTCTGTCCAAAGAAAAAGTAGTTCAATAAGAGCTGGAAGAATTTCTTAGGATGTATTTTCTGATGAAGCTACATATAGGTCTTCCCGGACCAATTAGCATCTTGATCATCAAATTACGTGATCAATTAGTATCTTGATTGTCAAGTTCCCTGACCAACTAGCGTTTTGATCATGAAATTACCTGACCAATTAGCATCTTGATCATGAAATTACCTGACCAACTAGCGTCTTGATCATGAAATTACCTGAACAACTAGTGTCTTGATCATGAAATTACCTGAACAACTAGCATCTTGATCATCAAATTACAAGAACAACTAGCGTCTTGATCATCAAATTACTGACCAATTAGCCTCTTGATCATGAAATTACCTGAACAACTAGCATCTTGATCATGAAATTACCTGACCAAGTAGCATCTTGATCATCAAATTACCTGACCAAGTAGCATCTTGATCATCAAATTACCTGATCAATTAGCATCTTGATCATCACTTAACTACAATTTCACAGAGTACAACAAGGGATCGGTGATGGAGCACCATAGTAGAGCACTGATTAGGTAACATAATTAATTTATAGCACAACACTCTTAGATTAAAGCCAGCTCACATAAGTGGATCGAGCAACCTTTTTATGGGATATCACAGCCTGATTGGGTTGCTGGAGAGTCAGGGGTAGTTTTTATCCAAACTTCCAGGGATTTCTCTCCTTAATAGTTTATAACATGTCTACATGTACGAAATGTAAGTATTCATTTATTGGACTGTAGTTTTATACCATTAAAAAATGGTTTTCATTCATTTGTCCCATGTTTAATGCCAATGGCCATCTTAATATAAACAAAAGTCAATCTTTATCAATTGCCTACCTTAATTATTCTCTGCTATTACCTTAAACTTTAAAAAAATCTAACACAATTTTGAAAATCATATAACTATCACCTTGTTCTGAAATGTTCTGACAAGTAGTCCAGCACCATTTATCCAGCCCCAACCACATTACTACAAACCAACAATTTGGTTTTTAATTATCACATGTCTGTATTTTTTTTCACCTGACAGATACATTTTAAAGAGGTATTTTAGCTACCTTAATGTACTATTGTTTAATGTTCCTTAAATACAATACGGGATAGCCTTTTCTGGATAATTTAACTGACAATGAATTCTTTTACATTTCACTATTTTCCTTCTGAACTATAAGGAATTTAGCAACATGTATTGTATATATGAAGAGTTCAGATGCAAAAGCCGATAAACGCTGACAAGCGACACTTGCTTTTTTCAGCAAAACAAGACGTAACCGTTCAGCCACTGAATGTCACTTGCCGGTGTTTGAAATAAATCGTTATATTTCAATGCCCAACAGATAG
>JAVFBX010113052.1:0-27997 GCA_034783855.1 Mopalia kennerleyi
GGTTTTGTGTTTTCTTAAACATGTTTTTGACGGGCGAGAGTACGAGGGAGCGAGTGGACGCTATGAGCTTCCATATGTTTGTCCTGTTTAACCTAGAGAGGAGATGCAACAGGACACTGAATTGTATATGAATGGCTTAAAACCATTCCAGTCTATGTACAAAAATGACATTTTGAGAAAAAGAAGTCCAGCAGTTTTATCTTGGCTATAAAATCATTATATAAAGTATAAGAGTCATGTTTTATGCTTTTGTTACAAAACTTTGCCAAATTAAATGTTGGTTTCTTGTGCTCATCGCACCCCTGGGTGGGTAAAAAAAAAAGTCGCAAGAAATGGACATGGGCAGATCTGGTTTTAAGCTTCTCATGGTGTGTTGTGCCGTAGATTACATAATTTCACAATGCCATCAGTGGGCCTTCAAATATATTTTATATTGTATTTGTATGTTGCTATTGTGTTCCCTCGCGCATGCAATGGCCTGTACCTACTTCGTTTAAGTACGGCATATAATACCCCAAAAAGCATCTCTGCTGTGAATTTGAAATGTAATTACTGGTTTCTTATAATATCTCCTGTGATCTGGAAACACCTAGTAAGTCGAATTAATTAGATCCATATTAAGACTAACTATGTGTACCCCTTAATTTTATCATGTCGAAGTGTGATAAACTCTTTCCTATAAGCAGTTGTTTCATCCGGAAGGAGCTAGTATGTCAGCAACTCTCCAGCAAGTCATGAATACTGATCCTTTGTTTTCACGTTGTTGCATTCAACAGAAATACTAGGTTTTTCCTGATCACATGACATATAGTTCAGCTTCTCCCTTCGAAAATCGGATTGCATTCAACTCAATCCGACTGGATTAGGGCTACATATTGTAAAGATTCTAACACATCCAGTTGTTGAGAGAAGCTTTGATGAAATATTTAAAAACAATTTATTCATGGGGGTGGGATCCGAAAGGCTCAGAGGTTGACTGGACGACTGGCATGTTCTCTTTTTTGGTAGTTAGCTGGTGTGTGTGCGAGGACAGTTTAACTGATACCGACACTTGTCAGTCTATTAGATTCAAATGTCAGTTGTAATCGCATCCCATTCTTTCTTTGTATTAGGTCATTGTATTGTGATTGTCCCAAGGCCGCCCAATAAATCGTTTCATTAAGGACCGTAAATACTATAATGCCTGTGGCGCAGGCTTGGAGCCAGGTGTTTGGACAGATGCCCTGGTGCTCTAAGCGTTATGGGGATACTTAAAACCAATTTGTTTGAAGTCTTATATAAATCCAATACTTTCTTTATCTTGTTTTCACGAAGAGCCGCTACTGTTCCCCTTCATTCGATGGTGTGAGACAGGGAGACTCATCTGCCCTGTTGTTCTTTAAGCTGAATAGAACATGCAGCTGTTTTGTTGTCGTTTTGCCATTGATGGTGGGTGTGATGGTAATCTATATACTATGTAAGATACGTTTTCGCATTTTGTGTTATGGTGTGTGTCTGAGCACGCCGCCATAGGTCCGGGGAAACTACAGTAGCGGTGTAAACCCCAATCATGCAAAAATTCAATTTAATATAATGCCTATCAGTTTATTAACAACAAAATGTCAAATATAAACGCATCCTTTTGTGGGTATTTTGTCATCGACCTGAAATTGGCCTTGGCCAGACCTATCATAGGTGTTTACTTAGTGACTCAAATGCAATAACATCTGATAGGAAATGTACAATATGTTTTTATAGGACAGAATGCTTCGAGTGGCAATTAAAAACAAATATGACGGATATTTACTTAGAATTGTACCGACTTGTGCAAGGCAGGTGAAAAAATAAATCTAAGTGTATAATTCACAAGTCAAAAATCGTAGAAACGACAAGATAATCGTGTTAAATTTCTATACTTCGGTTTATAAAACCATCATCAGGAATGAAGAGTTTGTTTATAAAACAAACAAAAATATATTGGTCATACAAAGACAGATATATACATTGACTGATTAGCGTGTTTATGGGGCTTTTACATGGATGGTAGAGTTTAAAAGCTATGGGTAGCGTTGTAATCGTTAAGACATGTTTTGTCATGAAATAACCTGTAACAAGTTCATTTATTAACTCTATAACTACTGACCCATATATTCAAGACATACCCCTTCCCACGACCTGTAGATCTTAGTCATTGTATTTTCATTGAATAAATCTCGGATTTAATAATATACATTGTATTTCTGAAATGGATTTTTGATTTTTCCTTTGAATTTTAATGAGTTATTTAACATGGTGTATAAGTCACAGAGCATTATTTATATGATATATAACCTCAGGTTGAATTAAAAGATTAACGTTCATACACATTAGCATTGAAATTTATTCACCGTTAATTTCAGCATTCTTTGAGCATGTCTCAAAGGAAACCGTTGCTAAGGAGCAAGAATTTATTGCCTGGTAGGTTTATATGTAAAGTAACAAAATACTTTCAAAAGACTTGCATTTCACTTTGCATTATTTTATAGAAAGCATGACCAGTTGATAGGGCCTACATCCTGGAAGGCTGTCGCTCTTTTTATGCTAATTTAGTACAACATTTCCCAGGGCATGTCTGCCAAATTCTCTTCAATATAGCCAATATTCGATTCATAAAAGTTATGACTAAGACTGAACTGTTTCGTGTGCCAGCACGATTTCACAAACCGCGAAATTTGCGAAACATATGATGAATCGCGCTTCTGTAAATATTCAAATGTCCGCCAAACGAAACCCGTTCTCTTCGAAATATTGATAACTTCGAATCGAAAATTATCGCGTTTGAGTTGCGTAAAAAAACCGTGGGTTGGCTGGTGTTGTCACCGGTGGTTGGATGGTTCTTCTTATTGCCTGATGCCCTAAGAGTACAAGGGCAGAAAGACGCCTATCTGATCGTGATGTCCTTGTATTGTGTCCTGTGATTGTTCTTTCTGGTCAATGTTTGTTGCTAGTCACTTCGAGGGTGGCTTCCTTTACCCATTACGCTGGCCTACCGTAAATTCAGGGAGTTTAAAAAAAAAAAAAAATGTATAACTTTCTATCATAATTGATTAGGAATTTAATTGGGGTTGATCCTGAATGTGATTTGTCCCTTACGTCACCATAGTCGATGGGTTTGTCTGGCTTTGGCTAGAATCCTTCTCAATGGTCTGGTGTAAAAAATAACCCAACAAATAAGTGTACCGAAACCGACTCGTTTCCAGACTCTGTTTATGGTTTGTCGGCCTACTGAGGCGCTGTAGTTGTGTCATTTTATACCATCATTCGGTGCTACGTACTGATGAATCAATAATACCACAGTAATCACTCAAGGTTCGGCCGATTGGCATACTCATGATTCATTTTGTATAGTGAGGTTACCGGTGAGGTGCTCTTGGTAGAAGGATCCTGGTGATATTTACTTACAGTTGTCTTGTATTATATGGTTGCTTTGTAACTCAATGCATAATTGTGCATTATCTATTGGTTGGGTGCCTGGTCTTATACCATGTCCCGCTCAGGTCAATTTGACATATTTCTTTGAAACTTTTACAATGTGTCAGCCGCGTTGTTATGACCTTGGGAAATGTATTTCATGTGAAAGGTTCAGTTTCAGACCAACAATGGAGCTACATGTATACCTTAATCTTCGTTTTGTGTCAAATAACACGTTTGTATAATCTGCTATTTCAGGGTGTCTTGTTTGGTCTCGCTTGACTGCATGTGTCGTTAAAATAATCACGCGAGCTGAAACCGGATTTTGATACGTGCATTATGAGTAGACGGCATTGTGAATATGCCTGACCACAATTACCGTGGGTAAGTTAAGACATATGTATACAAGTGAATGTAGACTTACAATTACCACTGCTCTCCCCTCTTTCCCCGTCTCCCTTTTGTACACCCCGTTACCAGATAAGTATAAATCAACTATTTGACTGTAGTTATTATTAACATACACTGTCTCATTTGTGCGCTGACCAGATAAACAAGCTCTCGTATTGTACGAGAATCACATCAACCTCCGTTATCTGAACTTGCTCCATTTTTCCGAACCTATAGGTTTTCATTATTACCTACGAAATATATTGTCCTTCAACTGAAAAAACTAACACTGGTTGGAGATTTATAGAGGTCTTCTTAACTATTTTTATATGTCTTTATTTCTAATTCTAACTGCTCTAACTGCTTTCTGTATGAATTGTTTATTCATGTCCCCCTGATACTTTTCAGATTAAATATTCTACTTCTTAATTTTCTGTTCAATTTAAATTCATTCAATTAGCATTTATTGTGTTCAGTTCTTATTAGTTGTCAAGTTGTAAAAATAAAACAGGGTGTTGCATAATGTGTAATGTTGCACGCTGAAGCGTAGTGCATGCCATTTATTTTGTTTCCAACAAAAGTTATCTCACCTTTATATGTAGATGAAAGCGTTGTCTAGAAAAATATACTCGGCACATCCGTTTCAATAAATGTTACCATGTTTGTGTACCCCATTGTTTCCAGAGGGTAATGTTAATAACTTAACAAAATTAGTCCAAACACTGACACGGGCACGCCTGCATTTCGTCTAAGACAAAAGTGACGACTGCATGCTTGGGAAAGGAACATCACGATTTGTCAGAACACTTATATTTGTAATTTTTGACACCGAGACTCCAATTTTTTTTATGTCATTTTTATCGGAAAATGGAATACGTTATAATAAGATTGTGCTAAATACTTTACAAAATTAGTTTCTTTCAGTGTTATTTTTTCTTCTTACGTCAAAGGTTTATTGTAATAGATTCACGTGACCAATCTGACTTTTCTTAACAGGAGTCCTTGCCCCTAATCTGCTGCACCAGATGGTGAATCAAACTTCTGTGCGCTACGTGATTTGTACAAATACGATGGTATTCGTTCTATTGTTATTGTGCACTGTTTTATGTATTGTTTTCCTTTGAAAGGATCTTGTCATCAGTGTTACACAAAAACGAAAGCCCCTCGCAAACTAGTCACGTCCCCTGGTGTGAGGGCATGACCAGTATTTTACACCAGCGCTAGGCCTAGCACACAATCTGCTATGAGACAGAGAATACTATCCAATATTCACGCGACCACCAAAAGTGGAAAAGTAAGTGAACGTTTGACCTTGGAAAACTTGGAGACAGTCTTTGCATCCCGACTTTAAGCATGACCTGACTATCATTCAGATAGGCGATCAGTTTGGGTGATCAAGTGAATCATAGAGCAAGGGAAGTCTTATACCGTTTCATTTAAAACAGAAGAATGATTTGTAATGTTTTCCTATATCAACTTACTTTTAATTTAGTGTGTTTAATTTATGTGTCATTGTTATCATTGGCGTAAAAAACGGAGGCAGTCGCATCGGCATTTAAAACTTCCGATAGTTCATTTAATTGTGTTCTGTAAGTGGCATTTAGGAGTTGGATAACGTAAAACTAATTAGAGATTCATATGGATAACAACTTCTTGATTTATTGGTCACAACGTTTCAATCCCATTTCAAAAGGGTAAAACTTGAAAACGATCTCTGGAATGAGGAATGAAACGTTGTGACCAATGTATCTCTTATCAGTTTTATTTGATTATGGTTTAACGCCTTACTTATTGGTGAAGGAACCCATGCACCCTCGACAACATCGGTAAGAAACAAAGACAAGACAAGACCGAACAAATTCAGGCATGTTACAAAGACATCATAAACAGATCAATTGCATGTTTCCTCTTAGCTCTGAAAGCACCAGGGCAACAGGGTGCTCCCTCCCAACCCACACCCAAGTTCAGATATAGTTACATAGCAATTACAGTCTTTTTTCGATTTCAACTTGTAGAATTCAGGACAATCCACGCTACAGTGCAGATAGTAGGACAATTATCATGAGAACGGACACGTATCTAATCTGTTCTTAAACGGGGCTCGAGCATAAATCCATTAAATAATATTGTTGTGTTTGAAATTGGAAGTTGCCATATGTACAGGACTTTCCTTTTTGTGCGCAAATCAAACAATATATGAATTTTAGACACTATTTTATAGATTTTAAAGAAAAGAAAATCTGACTTGTTGAACATAAGATATCTGGTCTTCAGTACCGTGGTAGGCCACCTTATTGAGCCAGGGCATACTCTTTGGTCTTGGTAGGCATATGTATCAATAAGCTGGTGATTTACCTATTCCACGGTTACTTTTGTATACATTTGATTTACTGAAATGGAATGCTGATCAAAATATACATTCTTGTATGAATATCTGGTGACAATTATATTTGCATTAACCATTGTGATTGAGTCGTGTTTATGGGTCAAGCTAGGTACGTGACAATGAGTAGACCAACAGAATTCCATCCACGATAGTGACCTCACAAGGGGGTCGTTCCGCTCTTGATACGACTCGTACATTACCATCATGCATTGATATCATGAACTCTTTGTGTATTTGATTTGATCAGGTCAGCGGTTGTCTGGATTTTGATTAATAGCCGTGGAATCACATAGCAGTGGAATAGCAGCCAAACGGTGTTCGTTCCTCATTTACGCCTGTATGTCATTAGTCCAATTTACGTTTATTCTTATATACGGGAGATAAATACTAAACAGAATTGTACAATTTGCAAACGTTATCACTCAGTCCATTCTAATTCTTCTCTTTTTATTTGTAATTTAAAAAAATAGACATTGGCATCTGCCCCTTAACAATAAATATGCTCAGCATCAAAGTAAACTTAAATAGCTCGTCAATACCTAAATTAGAGTCTAGACGATAGAGAGAATTTGGGAAACTTTCATGATCGGTTCTGGGGCAACATAGCCCTTTGTGCCTCTTGCTTAAGTTCAAACTCTTCAAGTTCAAAATGATGAATGTCTTATGGTGAATATATACAGTGGAATTGTTTGGACTATTAGTTACCTTAAAGCCCATCATACCATAGCTATAACGTACCCAGATCGAATAGACTATTTAGTCTAGCAGTTCTCTTCCGTTTGCCCTTCTGATCGGGTTTCAAGCCAGTTAGTAACCTAATTAAAAGCGAGGCTTAATTCGTGACGTGAATATGCTTTTCCAATAAAAGTATAAAGCAAAGCACCCCCGGGTTAGGATCAAAGATAAGGGATACAGGGTACGAATATAAATCTCATTAATTCGAAACCTTCGTGCGACTTACATGGTTTATTCTAGAGACCGTAGACATTTTGAAATTTGAGCTTGTTTTTCTACAAAGGCCATAAAGCAAACAAATCAAACTCTCCCGTGATGGATATTAGAATTAGTTGTGTATAAACAGAATGTATCTTGTGGTTGAATCTTATTGGTAAGGTGGCTTACGAAAGGTTCACTGAGGACCCGCACGGTGTTGATTTGTTGTTTCGTCTTGTGTTCTTTGTCTCCACTAGTTCGGGTGGATACATGATTTATATTCTGTGCGTCCATGCCTTTTGACTTGTCATAGTTTGTTGCAGTGAGCCAAATCCACAAAAAACCCGGGCGCGAATAGCCCCTTGAAGCTGTATGCACCAACGGAACCAAACAACAACAAAACACGGTAGACTGTTAATTTGGTGGAATCAACAATATCGTACAGGTGAAGGCCTTGGTGTCCTCAACGGATGGATGGTAGAGGGAAACATTACACGGAATGCAAAAGCATGTGTTGTATGTTACGTTTATTTGATTGATTGAGTCTATACGCCATATTAAGTGTTATTTCTCTCATATGTTGGCCTATTAGCCCAATAGGTGAAGCAGATTATCATCGGCAACCAATAGAGATACGACAGAAAACAGCATATATAGTGCGTAAAGCGTGACAAATATCCAAACGTACAACTCAATTACATCGGATGCCAAACAAAACAGACTTTAACGACTCATGAAGGGCATTTAAGTGTGTTTCAAAGTTAATTTGGGTTTCACGGAGTCGTTGATCTGCTAAGTATACATCTTTCCTGTGCCAGTGTGTCGGGGCTCCTCTTATTCGGAGATAGCGCTCCCCAATAATGTTGGACCTCGCATTACGTCGTGCGTCGAACCTGGCATTGCTTCAGGGCTCACTTTAGCAAGGGACTCACATTAAGTCGAGATAAGCCTTACGTCTGTACACATCTTACGTCCGGACTCACCTTATGTGTGGTCTAACTTAACGTCAGAACTCATTGTAAGACTGGATACACCTGAAGGAAATCACCATCGAAACCACTGTCTATACACAGGCGGCACGGAACAATCATAGGAAGTAGAAGTAAGACATCACAGATCGGCTTCATGCAGGCCCTTAGCTTCGAGAGCACCAGAATTAAGACAAGGAAGTAGCAGCTAGGGAGCTTATTGAACTTTGGTTTATGTCAGATTGGAGTTAAAACATCAGCTGGGTTTCACTGCTATATGTCAGACCGCGTCTTCGCATGAACAATCTAAAACAACTGCTTTTAAAATACTGACGTTGATTAGGTTACTAACAATGCTGACTAATACAAGTGGATGAAGGGTTCCATACAAGTATTCAAGCTAATCGACTCTTTCCGACTGTGATTGTCTTGCGTTGGCTTTGTATGTTGATAGTTTTGTTGTGGGTGGTTTCACGAATTGTACTAAACAACCTGACGTATGTCATTAACCCCAATTAAAAAAGCAGCCCACGACATGGTGTGACAATCGTGTCACAGTTGAGTTTCTTGATTAAATTTAAATGAATGACCAGTGCTCTGTAGACTTTGGGGCTACTTTTGTAACAAAAACTGTACTTTTAAAGCCTATACTTGACTGCAACGGAGACGTTTCGGAATAGCCACGCAAGGAGGTAGGAATAAAAGAAACTAAAATCCAATGAGAAGTTTTGTCTTTAGTTAGGCTACAAAGCTAATTTGAACTGATGTACAATAACGTACTAGTTAATCACACAGGTCTATATAAACTAAGATAATCCAGTAAAGTAATTTCCCTGTTTATCTGCGAACAATCAACGTATACTCTAGTTATTACACTTATTTTGTTAAAACGATATATTGTAGGTCAAACGCCGACATTAAACGCTCCACGTTGTCAGCCTCCAGGGGCTTGATGTGTATTCAAACGTGTCCTAACTCATTATGTATTATTGTATTTTAATGAACCCAGGCACAACAGCTGAGAGGTATTGTGAACAAACTGAGGTGTCATTGTTCTGTAAGATGTGTTCAAAATTCAGATGTTCGTGTGGATTGGTATAGGTTAGATACGGTGACCTTCACCCCATATCAATGCGCCGACCAGCTTATCTAGCGTTGATGTTTCCACCTAATTATCAGAAAAAGTATGTGCATTTAATGTAAGCAGAAATCAATTCATGATAATAAATGAATAAATTTAAATAAAGACAGTTGTTGAGCACTGCAGTGTTAAACATTCATAACACCAACAAGGCGGTAGTCCGCCCCGACAGGTAGGCCTATACGAAACATTCAAGAATATAATCGGTAAGTCGAGACATTGAGCCTAAGATATACCAGTGGTATCCTAATGGCACTTCCATCTAGATGTTATTATTGATACAACTGCAGTAGGCCTACGGTGGCGCCAGTTCTAATGCACATCCGTCAAATAAGGAGAAAAGTCTTAACGTTTAACGCAGTTTCTGTAAAATGTAAAACAATAATCAAATAAATAAGACAATAAATTGCCAAGAACAGAGTTTCCTGCTGCCCTTTCAGAGCTTAGACAGTATGAAGCCGACTTGTATGTGACAGTTTTGGTTGTCCTGCATTTGTCCTGATCTTGTTTTAGTTTGTTGAAGTAGGTGTCGCGGGTGGTTTCCCTCACCCATTGAACTGGCACGCCATCGTGTGAGTGAAATAACCTAAAGTACGCTGTTAAACCCCAACCAATCATACACAGTTCCCAGTGAAACCCATGATATCGTCACAAAGTTTTACATATGCCATAGTTCGATAAGCAGTGGTCTGATTGTAGGCTATCTATAGATTTATCAGTGAAACCATCTGGACAAGGTTGTCTTTCATTCGACAAAATGAAACAGTTTCACTCCACTGACGCTGAAACGTGACCTACATTCGCCTGACAGAATGTTCTCGTGTTCAGCCATCTTTGTCCGATGAGGCGAGACTGGATTAACATTTGCAGTAAACAAAAATAAATAAATTTTGCTCGACAATCCACATAAATTCTGATGTTGTAGATAAGATAGAGAAGCTGTCCACCAGGTATCAATTTCATGCTGTTTCTTTAATAAAAGATACAAATGTTCGTCCGCAGTACAAACAAAACCCTTATAGACCAACTAGTATATAGTTATAGTGTGTTCTGGTGTGTGTATGAATTGATGCATAGGCCATTCAAATTTGTTTCATAAAGAGGACGCTGGTGATTTATATGAAAAACTTTAATAAGTGAAAATCGCTCAGACAAAAACAGTCTAACAATTGCCCTGCGATTTGCTCAAGTCTCAAACCATATATTGACCCTTTAAGGCTGTGAAATTGGAAGAAGACCAAAAACTTGATACTTTCAGAAGGACAGATAACAATATAACACCTCAAATTTCAAACTCTCAATTCAATAGCAGTAGGTGTCCATGCAGTGGGCGTATTATAATACTAACAATGACTGAAATATGTCACATCAAGCCTCCATCAACAAGTGTGTCCAAAGTAGTCTAAATGTACTCATTCAAAGGATTGTTAGTTGTTTAAGTTACACTGTACGTTCAAGGAAACGTGTAGGCAAAATTTGGGTCTTTAATTTATGTTAACCGGTTCATCAGTACAATGTTATCTTTATTGAGCAAGTCGTCCATTATCTAGCAGTGGCCGGGGGCAAAATAAACGAGTAGCGTGTCCTTACTTACCTATACTAGTGAGGGCCGCCCACGGGTTATCTAACAAATAACACAACCAAGACATGTATGGTGGGCCATTTTAATGTTAAATCTGATTCTTGATTCAATTTTAATTTGGCCCTCCATTGGAATTAATTTAGCTTGGTCTTTTGGATTACACATTTGTTTACAGGTTTTATTGTACATGTATATTTGTATTTCTTCGATATAACAGCTCAGTTTTGTAGGTGTTTGGCTACCGTAGCAAAAAGCCAAGTGTAGTTGTAAAAGGGCACAATGAGTGTGTACCTTTTTCTGGATGTTACCCGTCACAAGTTTCTGCTCGTGGACAATTTTCTTCACGAGGGTCTGCTCGTGGAAATTCCCTTTATACAACAGCTTTTGGTGCTGACAGATTTTTGATTGTGCACTTGGAAATTGTCTTCAAATAGAGCGTGCGATAATGCTTGTTTAGCTGTCTATTTTGTTCAGCTTTCCATATGAAAAGGTTCTATGGATCTTAGCGTTAACCGTGAAGACAGTTGACGAACTTCCTGTTATGCAAGCATGTTACATATTAAGTCAGCCCTGCTGTAAAACCCGAGTGTAACCCCAGGTGGAGGCAAGCTGAACTTTCTTTCGCTACAATATCTGAAACATTCGACGATTTATAAAATTTGTAAAATGAGATCCAGCTATAAACGAGTTTATAATCTCTTAAACCTGTACTTGTAGTCAGTAATACGTTGTGCAGTTCTGAAAAACTGAATTTTGTCTCAATAAAGTATGGTGTCAAATTCCAATCAAACATCCTAGTGAAACTCACAATTGCGTCAGAAAGTTGTACATATGTCATAGATCTATAGGGCATCATAAGGGATAATGACAAGTAAACAACAACACGGTTATGTATGAGCTCTTACTATAGGCCTATATACAAACAGGTAAAAGACACATAATGATATAATTTTCCATGATGCTAAAAGAAGCTTACGGCAAAAACATTTAAGGGTTGGGTATATAAGCAAAGGATCGAAATAAGATGAAATGCATGTAAGCAATTTAAACAATTTATGAAGACAAATGTAGTTCATTAGTGCCTGAAAGCCCATTGTTGAATCTCTTTAGAGCTGTAATTGTTTTCATATATTACAAAATATTGTGTCAAAATGAGGTAAACCATTTTTGGAATTACAATACTTGTGTATAATATTCAACTTAATTAAGTCATTAAATAAATTACATTGTTGAACTTATAGTTCGCTTGTAAAAACCCGTCGCAGGCGGTTAAGAAATCTTCCCATATCCTGATGCATGGGCCGGATTAGGCCTACACTACTAGTGGGCCCTAGGCCAAACGGTTTTATTGGTTTGTTGGTGCGTACAGCCTGTGAGGCTAGTCATTCCGCTATATATAGGCCAAACTCATGAGGGGACCCCTAAATTTCTAAAATTGTTGGCATGTTACAGAATCCAATATCCACAGGTACCCGTGGGCTCGACTATGACTACTGGTAAGGCCGGTCGTGCATGTCTGTTACGCAAGAACAACACTGAACAGCACAACACCTTGTCGCATTGCAATTATCTAGTGCCCAATACTTGTAATGAGTGTCAATAGTGTGTTACCCGGATCGTTATGATGGTGCTATGTGTTACATATAGGTTGCACAGTTAACACCAAGATTGGCGTTAAACCCCCAATCAGACCTTCTAAGTGTATGTCATGCCCAGTCACGTGACTGGATGGAATAGCTTGATTTCCACCGCCAGAACTTCGCCCTCTCTAGCACATATATGAGAATATTTACATTTCTTAAAGTTAATCAAATTTTAAGCCAATCAGGACGGTTATTTTTTTCAATATTAATTGTATTATTATTTTTGCAGAAAAAAAAAAAATCATGCATGTTTCTTATGCATATAGGCCTAAGGTCTGGCCATGTATGCTGCCAACATTTTTTCCCACGTTATCGAGGTCGTGTTTTTCATGGATTAATCTTTGGCCCCTGTAACGCCGAACAAACAGCGTAACAACAGTTGTAAATCTTGTTTGTACCGGTTAGGCACGTTAAAGCTTGTTCGCTTGAGCGTGGGTAGAACCAAAATAATAACAGGACTTCAGAACTGGCCTCTTTTTATTTTCATTTTAATTTATTTTTTACGAATCTGAATCCTTGCCCTTCCCGATTTTATTAAAGTTGTCTGACCACTTTTATTTGTCAAAAATATGCCTTTGTGAAGTTTTATATACACTTTTTTCCCGAAAGTATCGCAAAATCTATAATTAAAATGAAACTAGTGTCAGATACGTATAGATAGTAGATTGAAGCCGACCCGAGGCGAAAATATAAGACCAGGCATTTATACTAGAGGTTTAGAGCGGACAATAACAAGTTAATAGTATATTTTTTATATCCCGAAATCTATTGATACGCTTTAGGCAAATTGCCACTCTGCAGGCATTAATTACCTGCGCATGAAGCTGTTCTTGCAAGTTCTTATCGAAACCACGCCTTACAAATTGTATCGGTGTGAAATCGGGACGATGAGATTGATGGTGATTGTAAAGATCTTCACATTTCGATTATAGAACCCTTTTCACTATTCACGGATGCATGTCGTGAATAGCAAATTCGTGAACAGTAAATTCTGTATTATAGGTGGTATAGATTTAATACATGTGAATCGGTACCCAACTCTTACAGTCTTGGCGCTGATTCCCAAACAGATCAATTAAAATACCTGAGCAGTCTGGAGTACACTTTTCCAAAAATAAAGGTTTTATTAGTATGTCACAAGACCGCATAAGCCAAAGACACATCCAAAATTGTGGGCGAAAAACAACGACGACATACTTTGCATATTGTTAAATTAATATAAAAACTGATGATTAACTCTGCATATGTATTATCAACACTAAGACAGAGACGCGGACATACTCGTTTATCTATAGACATCACCAAAAAGTGTGTTTTTGTATTGAGTACAAGCAAAGCAAGTTATCAGACTCTGAAGTTTGACAATGTATCAGATATGCTCGTTTGTCTCCACATGTGATTATATAAAGGCATCTGTGTTAATGACATTGCATATAAAAAAGGTGTAAGATCGTCCACGAGAGCTTGTGATCTCATTTGGTCAATAGTTAAAAGCAGGTATTGATTTATATATGATTTCGCAGGTGATTTGTCTACAATATTCACGATACTGATGCGGTAGTTGGAGGTAGTTTCGCTTTGTCCTGGTGCTCTCAGAGCTAAGGCACCACAGTCAGCTGATGTGTTGTGGCGTGTATTAAGTCTTGCGGTTGACCTACTCTGTCTTTGTTTAATGCTAATGGCGTTGAGGCTAGTTGGCATCAAACGTTAGACAGGCACTGATGTAATATCAGGGAAATTGCTGATATTCAGCGTAAAATGAGCAAAAACAACAACAAAAAGCAACAGGTTTATAGCACTTTGTAGTTGGTGTGATTAGCCCTTCGTCGGTATGTGAATGTTTTAATTAAATTCATAGAACATAATTTACTATTTCACAAAATTAACTTAATATTACGCGGACACACAAAAGACAAATGTACGTACTGTTCTGAGTCTACATATGTCACGGTACAAGGGCTATTTAGTTAACTTTACTGAATGGCTACAGTTAAGCGATTTATCGTACAATAGAGAATTGTGCAATGTAATCTGATTTTAGGCTTATCTCACATTTCACTCACACCTACGCTTATGTACAGCAATTGTTCTCTTAAAACCAACACGCGAACCGGTCAAGTGGCTTTGTTACTGGAGTCTAGACCTTATAGAATGACCTCGATGGGTTGACATTTCTGACATGTTTGTAAATAATGATCCTCGTCTAGACACGCGACCAACAGACAAACTAGCTGTCCAGCCGAGCAAATCTCTTAGGTTATATGGCAAATTTGGTCACTTTTCTCCTTTGACTGCCAAAACAAAAAAAAACTCCTTCCTGAGCCATCATAGGTCAGACTATCCTGTTGAACCTGTACGGTATTTGTATCATTTCCTTAAGATGTTGTTTGACTGAGTGGTCTAAGTGATCAACAATTGGCGTTGGGGGTCCGTTATTTCGCACAAACAGCCAACGGGCTGAAGCCATTTGGACAGCCACCTGTTTTTTTTTTATTTATTTAGCTTTTGAGTCGTTCTTAAAGTCCTTTCACTCATATGACCGCGTGCGACCAATTCGTGAAGGAATCCAACCATCTACCATTCAGCAAAACAAAAACAAAACCGCCCCCCCTCCCCACCCCACAAACCCAAAATAAAAACAAAACAAAATAACATCAAGTTTTAAGCAGTACAAATCGATACCAGTGTATGAAACGTTACGCAACAGAACAGAGTAAGCTGTGTGTAATTATTGCAGTACAACAACATAGCATTGTGTTTCACTCCAGTATGTAACCAAAAGAGATTCCAAACTCAGCGAAAAATAATATTCATATACACTACAGTAGTTACCACCATGTATATGGTCTTGTACGCATTAATATTTACTGCATTTCTGCAGAAATTTATTTTAACAGCGCGTAATTTATTTTAACAGCGCGTTGAACGAGATAGTAATCTTTTAAAACTTTAAATAAAATTTACCCATGAATTCTTGTAACAAAATATCAATACTTTTGTTTTCATTTGTGCAAACATTTTAATTGCAAGTGAACATACATGAAGGCCTGGCGAGAATAAAATCCTTTTGAATGTTTGCAAGAAAAAGAAATCTTATATCCCATTTGACACCTTTTACGAGATTCGACATATGTATTTTTATGTTTTCACATCGACTGGTTTATATAACATACATGACAAAAGTAAGTATTCCGACAAAATTATTTACGACTGCTTTGGCAAAACTGTCGGTACTAACTGTGTAAATCCCTTAGTATTTCGAAAGTCTGACGTAAATAATTGGCCATGTATATTTATAACTTGGGGGTTCCCCTTGCACTCGTACCTATATGTTATCGGGACTTCCCTAGTCATTCATAATGTTTTGATGAATACAGAGATCTTTCCGTAATGCGTAGTTGGACAAAATTACTGGTGTGTTGTTAATTCCATCCGAAAGTATCAGAAAAGTGCTGAAATCAACATTGGACTCGACTTATCTCTTCTGTGGGCAGGAGGAAAAACATAAACAGCTCTACAAGAAGTATGAAATCTACGTTTTTAGGATTTGGCCGAAGTACACTCAAACCAAGATGGCGTCCAAACTTCAAGACAGCCTATGCTAAAAGAGATAGCAAACTGATTAACTTTTCTTTTACTGAAATTCCATTCCTGGGATCTATAAACCTTTTTGTGATTATACGCAACATGAATAACAATGGATAGCTTAAATATATATAATTCGCAGATGAGCAATTTATTGGTGAACTGTTGTGAAAAGTTATTCCGCGAGCATTTCCCTCAGCTAAAGGAGTTATTTATAAATGTATGCCTATTGTTGGGCGTTATTCTTTGTCATATTCTGCTCAAGGAATATATATATTTGTCATACAAGAAATTTCAGTTCCTTGGGGTCAAGAAACGGTTTTTGTATTATTCTAGTACCGGGTATAGTACTTTTAATGACAAAGTGACGAAATATGATGAATATAAGGATTCCACGTGGCATTGGATTCAGTTTTAATTGGGATTATTAAACGCCTAATCGTATTTTGTGATTTGTTTTGAAGAAGGTGTGAAGCCAGACCATGAATGACGCGTACAGGCTTTTGGTAAATTCCCCATGTCGCCTTTTTCACAAGTGCCATCAACAAGTGATTTTACAAGATATCTGGTATAGTTATAAAACCATTCATAATTGTTTTTCAAAAGGTTCTTAATGTGTCACACGGTTATAATCTCATACGAAAGATACTCATATTAGCGCTATGTAGGAGATTCAGGAAAAATTCAATGGGTTAAAATGTTGCAGAACAGGGATCGTATGGAATGGTATTACATTTGTTTAAAATTGCTGCTAGTAAAGCAGGTGTGTGTCACTATTTGCTAAAGGCACTTGATGAGGAAGCATCCCCGGTGAAACAAACCTTGATTCAAATCCCGGAAGGTCGAAGGATCAGCAACAAAAATACCTGATATAACATGGGATCTGTGCAAAAGTGTCCATGCCACCAATTCAACAACGGAAATTATATCCCTTTTGCAACAGCAGAATCCTGTATGTTTTAGCCGTGTATAATGTGCAGATCTGAGATATTTGGCATCAAACTAAGAAGCATATTCCGTATTATCTGATTAATATTGTTTGAGTAATATAGGTAAACTAGTTTCATAATATAGCTTTACTGTAACAGATTGTCATTCAAGAACATCATTACACCGAATGAGTGTAATTTAAAATTTAAAAAAATTACTGAATTAGGATTATTTGTTACGAAAACATGTAATTAATGTAAGTGGATACATACATTATAATTGTGGCACCAACATGTTAAGTGTTGCCGTTTTCATAAGAAGTGAATACAAACTAATAGACTCACATACAAGTGTGATAGTGACGAGAACTAGTCATTGGGGGAAATGAAGAACCAGAAAGTATGGCCATTACAGTACTAATGTTAAATTTGAAATCATCTTCAATGGACTGAATAGTCATGTCATTATAAATGTGTTAAGAGCTTCTATAAAAGGGGTTATTTTGATGGTAGATTCTATATACCTACCCCTCACATAAACTACACATTACCGGTACCCACAGCCTGGCCTTATCCTCCAACCCGCGTTATACCTGTTTAGTCAATCATTTTCTACATCCACACTATATCTTTATGTGGTATAAATTCTGTCACAATAATATGCACTGAGACATTTTTTTTTCTACATGATTTGCGGATTTAGTTAAAAGAGTTAACGTCACAATACTTGTACCAATGGGTGGAGGCCGACTCTTCTGTTAATACAAAAATGGGGCTGAAGCAAGCTGTAAACGTATATTAATTGCAACCCGGACCGACGCCTGTGTTCGCTATGTAAGCCTATTAAATAGTAGTACAATAGTCTGATCACGAATAACACCTAGCCGATAGACCGGCCTAAATACATTCCAAATACCTGAGTGGTACAAAGCAAGCACGTGTGTTCACAGTCTACCTGAACACTGTTATACGAACATCCCTTGAGTTTCACTCTCCACCTTCACCTCTTCTTTCTTTCTGTTCCCGTGAAAACGTGCTTAGCCAATAACAACTGCTCAATAATATAGATAAAACAGATCGACTCACTGATTGGTTGAATTGTTTACTTGCGGTAAACCGTTCTGGCATTGTACGATGCCAGTTCCTTGTTATCTATAGATGTTCTCATTAACATTGATATTTGTAGGTGACTCTTATAACACCAGATTTTGAACATAGGCCTACGGACAAAACATGCTTACACTCAAGCATAGTCTTACTGCAGAATGTTACTTTGTGACCGCAATGTGTACCTACTGTAAATGTTTCTAATAAGGGGTGTAGACATATTCACGAGCCCAGTTTTGACATGGTTTACGGTATGTTCATCAGAGTTAACATCAAAGACTATTAACCGACAAAAGTCGCACCAAAAGGGGTCGCAAAAGAATGACTTCATTTTATAAACTGGACACTGCACGGTGAAGTCTGAATGCAAAACATTGCTCAAAGGAATAAAGAAAAAATTATTATACGGGGCTTGAATCTTTGCTGAGCATTTGGCCAAAATACACTTATGTTTGCAGGGGAGCATCCAAAATCATACTCCATAGCGCCACAAAATGCATAAACGGTATGCCTTGCCCGCCCGTGTTATATCCTATCCTTTATGTACGCAATTTGATCTTCTTGTTTGTCATACGGATGAGGTTAACAGGCGTGTTCATAAACAACCTAGTATCACATATGCTCCATGTGGAAACAAATAATTGTCTCCTAAAGCCGTATAAAACGAGAATAAAACTACAGTTTGGGATATGTCTCCTCGAAACAGAAGTATACACTGATTTGTTTGGTATAATTAGCAAACAAGTATACAAGTATTATGTCAACTTGATTGTGTTGGTTAATCCTTTGATTCTGTACTAATATTGTATGCTTTGTGATTTTCACATACGTAACTCTCACAACAGCTGGGCGAAATAACCCTAACTGTCTCAGAATCGCTTTTAAAAATACAAAGGCTACATATACCGCGTATATACTAAGTTTACTAAACATTACGTCTCTATTTACCGTAATCATGATTGATGTATTTATAACAAAAATGTGTTCAAAATAAAAGGTTAATGACCGTATCATTGCCTATCCGTATCAACATGGCAGATAGAAGGTCTGTGCGAGAGACACACTGAGATAGATTGACTCCGCTTGCATCTACACACGTGTTGTGCGATGTTATGAAGCGACGAAACTTGGTTTTGAGCAGCTAGGGCTTGGTGTACAATGACAATTCAAACTTTGATACATCTGACATCAGTAAATTTGATTCTTGGTTTAAATATAGGTTTATTGTCAAAAGAAAATGACACAGGGAGGCAATTTAAACATTGTTTATAGCATGTCTTCCCATTGCATTTATAAGGATACAGTTTTATCAAGAGAAAATGAAATCTGTTACAAAATATATGTAAAGAAATATGTAAAACCATAGACATGCATACGCGAACACGCGCACACACACACATACATTTACAAAACTATATTAACTTCTTGTGTGGAGTGGTCAAACACCTAGATATTTAACTCCCACACCTTTGAGAACCTGGGCAACCTTTTGATTTGAAAAATGGGTTAATTGGTATGTAGGCGGGATGCACAAGGTAACCCCCTCTTGCTACATTTAAAGGGTAGTGTTTTGTAACAGTATAACATCCTATTTGTCCCCTGATATAACCTTGAGATAGGATTCATCTACCGTCAGTCTGTGTCAACAACTTCTTTTAACCAAGGCAATAATATGCCCTCGCTTTTTGTGCAGGACACGCAGCATAGCATACATCTTTTGACAACAGGTTGTTTACGTCGGCCTAGTTTAACTAGGGTGGGGTGATGGCCGGGATATGGAAGCCTTTGAGAATGTGTATCTCGCTCTTTCTCACTGCGGATGCTCGACGTTTCAATATCGCCTGTAAATGGAGGTCAAAAGTGTCATTTAATCGTTATGGCGTATAGATTGATAAAATAAAATTAATTTATATCAAAACTGTTTTTTATATATATGTATAGGATTTTCTGACAATTATGTTGGTCAATATAATTATCATCTTTTGCCCAAATTAAAGCGCTAATAGCTGATAGGCAAAAAAAACCCTTAAGATGGAGTGGCACCATCTTATAGTGTATACAATTTAATAGCGCTTAATCGGAGCAACTGGTCCCAGAAAGAACTCACAATTTGATGTAAAGATTGGTCAACCGTTAAGTCCATGCAACACCGTCCGAATTGTTGGTTATGAAGAAATGGAGCGTATTATTACTGTTGTTTGAATTATTTTTAATACCCTTCCTGTCGACCTGCTGGAAGTGTGGCAAATTGTTTTCAAGGAAAATTATATTCCATCATGTATGGAGTCAACAAGTGTATCAAAGCTTGTATGTGCAACCACAAACTTATAGCAAAAGTTAGACGTCCAGGAATATCAATAGTTGCAAGGGCACCAAACAATGCAAGAATGTTTTCTAATACACTCTTATAAAAATACGGCTCTAATGGAACCCTTTAAGGTTCTTCAGTCATGGCTCTGGTGGAACCCTTTGTTGCTCTGTATGGAACCCTCACAGCAACTGTTCCAAGCATTTATCCCTTTCTTTTATATCAAAAAACCCGTTTTTGTCGTATGGTTCCAAATAAAATCATGCTCTTTTCTAAAGAACTCTTAAAGAATCATTTTTTTCTAAGAGTGTAGCATATGCAGTGACTCGGTATATCAGAAATTGGTTTGGCATATGTGTAAAACTGAATTGGATGGGAGTAGACATGTTATATTTTCAAACGTAATGAACAGATTTGAATCTGTAATAACTCGTATATACAATGAAAAAGTGCAAAATAATGTTGTTTATTAAGAATGACAACCTTGATGCCTATGTCAAACAATATGTTGCAGTTAGCATTCAGAAATTTGTATCGACAGTGATTGAAATTCGACATGTCTCCTAATTTGTTAAGAATGCAAATGCTAATATTTATGCATAGAAATTCTATTTCGGTGATTCAAAGGTAATTATAAAGAAAGCAGGTATGTATGCATTAATACCTGCCAAAAATGTCATTCAGTTTTGTTTAACCGGTTTGACAAATTGCTAAAGTGACAATACAGGTTTACAATGAGCCGCGATCATCCTCCTCCCGTAAAAGGTCATATCGCCGTCGGAAACCATTAAAATAAAACGCTTGGCCGCCGTATGGTTTGTCCCCGAATAAACAGACCAGCCCTCGAGTAAATGTTCAATGCCTTCTATAGTATTGGAAAATATTTTTTAAATCAAATTTTGACAAATTCGCGTTGTTTTGTCCCAACAGCCTGAAGCACTGTCCTTCTCAATTGCGAATCCGGTTAGCCTCGTTTGTCTTGTTTCTCTTTATTACACATATTTTTATCATTCTGGTGCGGTGATCCGAATAGGTATATGTAACTGGGTTAATAATGCAAGCGTAAACTGCAATTACCCATTGTGAGCTTCACTCAATAGCAGCCAACATATTTGTTATAAAGACTTTCAACTAAATCTAAAAATAAATCTCAAATAACATACGGCATTTAACAACCTTTGCAGGCTGTACAATAAATGTTAATGTGTTGTCGCTGTGCATGAATTATTAATATTAGGGTTATTTTTATTTATTTTTGTTTACCCTATATAATCTGGATTATTTCTGCAATAATCTTATGTTCTTTCCACATCATAAATTATGCTTTTAAAACGGGATTGTCTCGTCCTTCGGCCCGAATGTAAGACTTCTAGTTATTTTGATGGATTAATATTACTTTATATTGAAATAATCACCGATATAAAATTATCAGATATCAGTAAATACTTCAAAGACATGCCTGGTTTGTAGGTCTGTTAATGTTAAAAAAAAATTGAATGGGTGAGGTAAACAGGTTATCAGGTAGCAGCTTCGTATTGCCCTTGTACCGTCGGCTCTAATAGGCAAGCTGGGGGCTGGTATGTTTTGTGATGTCTGAAATGCGTCTTCTAATGGTTTAGTCTAGTTGGCGGTGACATTGATGGTGATTTCCTTCATCTGCAGCGTTAAACCCCAGTTAATCAAACAAGCCTGTCCTGCTGAGCATGTGTGCATTACTTTACAATCTCAACATTAACATAAAACTATTAATACTTGTCTGTGTACAATGTCCACAGGTAAATTGGTTAATTGCAGTATAATTACTTTCTAATCTGTTTTAGTTAAAGTGAGATATTTGTTTGTGATGGATGGCTCAGTTGAACTGGTCAGGTGATGGATTAGTATGTTGGTTTTTAGTATACAGTTTAGCGAACGGTTTTAAACCAGTGTTTGGTCATTGAGAAATGGTTTCTTCATCTGTCATGACCATGCGCTGATATCTTCTAAATTATCCCTTATCGCTGCGAATCAACACAGCTATTCTCATCAATTTTTGTGACTTAAGAAGGACAATTTTGTGAACTACATGTAACATGACCAGAGTTTTGCACAAATCGCCCAAGCTGTGTGGTTCTTGAAACTGATCTCTAAATCGTCATAAGTATGGCGGGTTGCAAATCACGCGTTTAATCAACCGACGCTTTACTACGGAGGCCTGAGATTCGGTTCGAAATTTACTGGCGGATGGACGGACAGACGGCGGATAGTTGCTTCTGATCGAACCCAGATTAACAAGCTGTCGTGTAGACCTTGAAAACAGTTTCTGCAAATGCACATAGAAAGTTCTAGAGTGTTTTTTCTTTAAGGCATGCAGCAGTGAGCATATTTTCGTCGGATCTATTGAAAAGAGACCAATATATGTTCGCATTGTTCGGTGGTGAAAGAAATATCTAGGCAATGGATCGTATGTGTGCTGGCGTTTTCGTTCTACCTACGTTAACCCTGCTTATTGGATTAGCTAAGAAACGTACCCATGGAAGACCTATTTGCACACATGCTTTCTATCTGCTTTGAATGAGCAAGGGGATAGCATTGTATTGTACAAGTCGCCCAGCCAGGTTGTTCGCCAGGGGTCCCTTAATTGGCCGTTCTTTTTATTCACATACCCCGGACGCTTTCCGATGCAGAATATATTATAATAATACATATGTTTTATGACTCATAAATTTGGAAAGAAAACCACTTGTGTTACCCAGTGTACGTAATATCTCTAAGAATTTATATGTGACGCTATAGATATTACAGAAAAAATTGAAACAAAATATTTGAATCTAGTTGTGTCATTATGGATGTGTACATTTATCACCAAAGGTGTGGTATACCTAGGTCTTTGAAGCACATATGTGCTATGTGTACTTCTCTGTTTGGATGACTTACTTACAGAATATTGTTTACCAGGCATGTGTCTCTATTGGATTTTTTATCTTTCAGATTATGCTTGATTCATATTATGTCTTTTCACGATTTATAAATTATGTAGGCGATTACACGCAATTAATACATTGATTAGTGGTTAACAGCACGGACATTCAGTTGTATTTCCGCTAGGCTGTGATGGCGTGCCGAGTTCATATGAACTCTCTTTTACACATTTCAGTTGCTAGGCGAGAACATAATTCTGATTGGTATCTGAAATTATGCGCAATGTAGATACAATCGTTTTCATTTATTTACCTGTCAACATTCAGTTATTTATAGTATCAAATGGGTTGATGTGGATATCTTCTTATGGATGGGGTGTATATGTGGTTACATGTTCTGATTTACATATAACAGCTATGTGGTTATTTATGTCTATATTCGTGTTATATCTAAGTGAACACAAATTGTGATGCATGAGTAGTATTAGTGTGGTATGTGGGCACGTGTTCTGATGTACGAGTAGAATCTATGTGAGCACCTTCTGATGTACGATTAATATTTGTGTGGGCACGTGTTCTGATGTACGAGTAATATTTATTTGAGTACGTGTTCTGATGTACAAGTAGTATTTATGTGGACACATGTTCTTATGTAAGAGTAGTATTTATGTGGGCACGTGTTCTGATGTAAGGGGTAGTATTCATATGGGCACATTCTGATGTACGAGTAGTATTAATTTGGGCACCTTCTGATGTACGTGTAGTATTTATGTGGGAACGTGTTCTGATGTAAGAGTAGTATTTATGTGGGCACGTGTTATGACGTAAGATTAGTATTCATGTGGGCACATTCTGATATACTAGTAGTATTTATGTGGGCATCTTCTGATGTATGAGTAGTATTCATGTGGACACATGTTCTGATGTACGAGTAAGATGTATGTGGGCACGTGTTCCGGTGTACGAGTAGTATATATGAGGGCACATGTTCTGATGTACGAGTAGTATTTATGTGGGAACGTGTTTTGATGTACGAGTTTTATTTATTTGTTCACGTGTTGTGATGTAGGAGTACTATTTATGTGGGAACGTGTTCAGATGTACGAGTATTATTTTTGTGGACACGCTTTCTGATGTACGAGTTGTATTTACGCGGGTACGTGTTCTGATGTACGATGAGTGTGTATGTGGGCACGTGTTCTCATGGACGAGTGAAACATATGTGGGCACCTTCTGACGTACGAGTAATATTTTAGTGTGCAAGTGTTTTGATATACGAGTAGTATTTATGTGGGCACGTGTTTTGATGAACGAGTAGTATCTATTTGGACACTTCTGATGTACAAGTAATATTTATGTGGACACGTGTTGTGATGTACGAGTAATATTATCTGGGCACCATCTGACGTATGAGTAATATTTATGCGGGCGCCATCTGATACGAGTAGTATTTTTTGAACATCTTTTGATATAAGAGTAGTATTTATGTGGGGACGTGTTCTAATGTACGAGTGGTATTTTATGTGGACACGTGTTCTGATGTACGAGTAATGTTTATGTGGGCACGTGGCCTGATGTACGAGTTGCATTTATGTGGACACGTGTTCTGATGTAAGAATAGTATTGATGTGGGTACGTGTTCTGATGTACGTGTGGTATTTATGTGGGCAAGTGTTGTGATATACGAGTAGTATTTATGTGGGCACGTGTTCTGACGCACGAGTAGTATCTATGTGGACACATTCTGGTGTACGAGTAGTATTTATCTGGGCACCATGTGTTCTGATTAACGAGTAGTATTTATGTGGGCACGTGTTCTGATTTAAGAGTAGTATTTATGGGGGCAACTTTGGTGATATGCGAGTAGTAGTTATGTGAGTATTAGTTCTGATGTACGAGTAGTGTTTGTGTGGGCACGTGCTCTGATGCAAGAGTAGTATTTAAGTGGCCAGTGTTCTGATGTACGAGTAGTATTTTTGTTGGCAACTTTTGCTGATGTGCGAGAGGTATTTATGTGGGCACGTGTTACGATGTACGAGTAGTATTTATGTGGGTACGTGTTCTGATTTACGTGTTCTGGTGCCTTACACACCAATCAAGCAATCGATTAAGCAATCAATCAATTAAATAATCAATCAATCTACCAGTAATTTACCAATTTCTATCAATTCCAATCAATCAATTTCGACCAATAAATCGAACAAGCGGATGATCGATCGATGGATCTGTCGACAGCATTCAGCAGAAAGAAGATGTCCTCGTATCTTATTGCATTCTACGGTAGATTCCTTATTATACATTCGAGGAAATTATTTGAATATTTCAAACACCGTCACGCATGAAGGATTTCGTAAAAGGCACGCCGGTTTAACTTTCATGTATAGCCTAGAAAAGATGCACAAGCGCATAGTGAATTTATCTGCACTTGGTTGCTCGACCTCCCGGGGATGTCAAAAGGAATCTTTATTTTTTTCTTCAATCTAGTAAACTCGTTTACAACTACAGCACACGGTGATATATCTCGTAATTGCCCATTTAAGGAGATTTACCTACAGGCTTTGTACAAATGCGACGCCTAAATGAGCTTATACATCTATTACAGCGACACAACTAGACCTATAATAACTTAATGTTAATCCCGTATATTACTTCACAGCTAAACTCTGATCGTCTAGAAGCCTACTCTATCTACTGTCACATATATAGCAGGAAGTGATGTTCAGTAGTATATAAGAAACTAACCTGTCGTTAAATACCTTTATGAAGCGGCTTAGCTAGGCCAATTATTGACAAAAATAACAAAATGTACAATAAGGAATCCGTCGTCTTTCTCTCCAGACAGTTACCTGTGTTTTGGTTGTTAACGTATACGAATAAAATATTTATTCCGAAAAAAAATCTTCTTGATGGCTGTACATATATAACCAGATGACACGAGGTAACATTTGTACCTCTCGTTACAGGTTCCCCTTTCCCATCCCGAAGGCCTACCAGGATTTCGCCGCTTGTCCGTGTAGAATAGTTATGCCTCTATATCTTATCCACCATGTAGATTGACATTTATCGCCATACGAATTGTCTCCATGGTGATTAATATCAATGACTATCCCATCAGCATTGCTATTTACAGGTATCCGAGCCCAAAGTCACTCTCTGCTTCAATTCTGAAAATTCTAATGAATCTGTATGTGAACAGCTTGTTCCACGTTGCATCACATATCAAGCCATATGTAACAGGTATGGTAGATGTAATAAAACACTCAGCGATAGTAACTTGACAGATTTATGGAAGGACGTAAGTGTGTGCCAAGGTTGTATAATATCGCATTTCGTATTCGAGATACATACATCACGACGTTAACGTTACCACACTCCAATTTAAGAAATATACTTTGTAAACATTGGAGATAATACGGATTTAATACTGTGTTTATAAGACCCCTTTATACCATATGAATTATGTGTATAGACATTCAGATCACAGGAAATTGCTGTAAAATAAATTATGCGTCTATACCAAGACTTGAATAAAACATTATTACATACGATAAAGATAAAGCGGATATCCTATTGGTGTGACATAGACATACACAATGAGAGACTGAAGAGAGACGGTCTTAGTTCAGTACCGTGTTGTTGTCTTTTATATTTTACCACATACATATTTCCTTCTATCAGAATTATATTCTGTGATTTTTGTTGAATATTATTTATGAATCAGAAATGTATAGGCACAAGAGACAATTATACATGTAATTGCATTCTCTGTCGAAATAACTCGGATTTAACAGTCGTTCATCACATCTCGGTGTGTGATTTTATATGAAGCGTTACTAACCATATGTTGTCTACTGTAATACGGGGGACTGTACAATCTACATGGGCCGTTTCGTGGTTTTAACTAGTTGATAATGCCGAGTAATGAAGTTCACCACTCACTTAGCTCCCGTCTTGTGTAACAAGTTGGAACAAGACACAGACCGGTTTAGGTGAAATCTCGCCAGGTCGATTTTTTTCCCTTTTATTTCTTCTTAAATTTTTAAAATTAACTTCGCTTTACCTCGATGTCCTTCGTAGTAAACTTGTTTGTAAATCGCGATCTCGCCCGACCGGTACTGATCGACCTATATAAATTACGACACAGACCTCAGCTGTACAGGGAAACAACGCCCAAACTTTATATATACGGATTTTATGCGCTGTACTACTAATTAATGAGCTATGCAATGCATTTGAGAAAACTGCCCCATAATCGCAAGTGGACCCGGACCCATGGCAGATACGATCGACGATTAACGAGCTTGTTATTCTCGTTGTTACCTTAATTTAAAGAGGAAGAATAGACCAACTACCTCTATGCCAATGAAAGACTATAGTAGAAAAAGTATATTGTCTGTAGGCCTATATGTATTTCAATGAGGTACTTATTAACATCTACAAGAAATCTGGTCTTCAGTCTTTTCACGTTATTACATCAGGAAGCTGCACACTCTCTACAGAGCATATTATATTCACCCCCTATGACACAATAAAATAAAGTTGAAATCATATGGTATTCCACAAACATGTTGACAACCAGAGACTAGAACAGGTAATATAATAATTATGTGGCAGGAAATATTGCAATAGTTCACCCCAACTCCAACCCACACCCTTCTGCCAAAAGCAAAGCAAAGAAAATATAAAAAATTAAAAG
>JAVFBX010113053.1:0-15992 GCA_034783855.1 Mopalia kennerleyi
CATTAAATAATTTTCGTTTTTGCGGCATTATTTTAATTTATGAACAAACTTTGATACCACTTAAAATCGTAGCAATCGGAATTTATTGATAAAAGCTAATTTTGGGGGCTAGTGCCTCTTTAAAATATAAATTTGTTGAATGCAAATGCAGAATTTTAAAACATATATTACGTTTTCATTCAAACATATTAACTTTTTCAAACAAATATAATTTATTTAATATTGAAACACTTCGCCTGTCATATAAGCCTACTGTCGTGAGTAAGTGTCAAGTTTTCTTTACATTCATGAACTGCATGCTGATGGCTTTTCTGGTGTTTTTATTTTTTATTTAGTTTTGGTAACTTTTCGTTTAAAACTGTACCAATTAAAAGAATTACTACATTGAAAGTGAATCTGAATTCCCTACGGTGGAAGAATCACACACACACACTTTGGATTGTCTTCCGTCGCCTATGAAATTAAGCGGGACATAGTTCGTAAAACAATGTCGATAAGCTATAATAAATATTATTTTATACTAATACACAATCTCATTTACCGGTATTTCATATTCACTGTTGGTCTGTTGGTGGCAGTGTATGCTAACAACTTGATTAAGATATGGTTTGTTATTATGTCTTCTTGTCCACACGGCTCTAGCCATGGTTACATTATCGCACTATATATAACTTTGTCATTTATAGTAAGAATACTTACCCCACTCGTCTTTCCAAAAAAAACCCCAAGTTTATGTCTTCGCTTTCATCAGTGAGAGATCTACACCTTGGTAGTACTACTTGCAAACAAAATCACTCTATGTAAGGGTAAATCTTTCCACGATGAATTCAGCGTGTTTCAATTACGTCACCTCGGTCCTGCACACATGGTGAGAGTCAACCACCCACGGTCACAGTGAATACTCAAAAAACAAACGATTAGTAAACCTCGATTTACTTTATATCAATAAAACATTTTTTCAAATGTGGGTTTCCTAAATTGTGTTACGTGACTAACGACCAGTAGTTTGCTACCATATTAGATAACATGAGCTGTACGAAATAAAACAAGCTCAACAAGAATTGTCAATGGAAACTGACTTAGTTTCGTAAATAAATAAATAAATAAATAACAAGATCTGAACCCGTTGGGGATTATCGTGAATAATAAAAATAAAGTCTGTGTTGTTAATCTTTTAATCCATTTCCGTACCAGTGGATTTGGGCATGAATTGTTATTGTAAACGTTGTTGGGTGAAGCGTTTAGTTGGTTTGGCTCGCACGATTAATGTTAGTCCATTCATAAACAAATACCATGTATACAATGAAATAGGCAACCATTAGTACTGGATGTCAAGTATGGTGGAGAAATCGCGGC
Organism: Mopalia kennerleyi; assembly: GCA_034783855.1. Lineage (NCBI taxonomy): Eukaryota > Metazoa > Mollusca > Polyplacophora > Chitonida > Mopaliidae > Mopalia > Mopalia kennerleyi. The sequence goes on from JAVFBX010113053.1 coordinate 1,357, forward strand.
GACCTGACCATGGTAAGTTAAAATATTGAGTTAAATTTATTTCATCGTACAAATGAAGTGCAAATAATCTATAACAAGTATTATTTAATTTTGCAGCTCTTACAGGCTGTTATTTGGCCAAATGTTACAGTGGACTATCTTGCTTTAAGGGTTTACATATCTAATGTCTCATCAGTGACTGAATTTAAACGTACGGAGGGGTCATCCAAAACGACAATGAAATACTTTATATACGCCTTATGCCCAAACTAATGTTCGGAAATCCACGTGGTTGTCATTATATAGTATGGTTTGATTTCGTTATATTTATTTATTTCAGAAACGGACACCGTCTGAATGTGCAGTTTGCTATCTGTGTGTAGCAGGAGTTCTCTGTCCCCTTGTTGGCCTTGGAGTGTTGTTCACAGGATTGTGTTTTGTGATCAATAGTTACTACTTTGGCAGCGCAGCAATGGTACCCGAACTAAATACAGGCATAGATTATCTCAAACTGGGATATTATTTGATCGCTGTGGGAACAGCGGCCGTCACTATTGGGATTTTGTTGTGTGTTGTTTATTACACTGATTTGTTTAAAATAAACAATAGGGTACATTGTGTTAGAGGTGGACAAGTGCCCGTCATCGTATTACATACAGCTAAGCTGGACGATGGTCTGCAGAAAGCCATGTTTCTGGTGACGGATCTGTCCCCGACTCAGCCTCGTCCCCCACAACGAGGTCGTTACAAGCACCGGAAGTTACACCACTGGCTTGCTCCACACCCAGAATATCCAGCAGAACAACCCGTTTCATTGACAGTACCTAAATCATTCGGTAGGACAAAAACTCGTATCATCAAGCACATTTTTTGATAGGTTGTTATCGAGGATAGTAGTTCTCACAGTTTAATTGGTTTCTCAATTTCTTATCTGCATTGTATCAATGCTTCATGTATCGCGGTATTCTCTCTGAATAAATGAAGTCCTGTGAATGAGTGTTCGCATCAATCTAATGACAGTCAGTCACTCTCCTTCTATATTTAATGGTTTTGACATTGAAAGTTGTATTTTACATTTTTTAAGATTTGCAAGGTAGGATAGACAAAAATAGCCACTGTGATCATTCTAATCAAAATTTCGAGAAAATAAGACACCGTTTCAAGGACTAATCTACTCGGTCAACTAATTTATTGATTCTTATCGTTATTGCAGTTCGAGAAATAAACCATGAAAGATGCAGTTTGCTTTTTTATATTGGCATTCACTCATTTTGAAATATTTTAAGAAATAATAATTGGATTTTCACCACATACACATATACATAATCCTCAGTATTCAACTTTTTAAAAAATATATACATATATATGGTACAGAATTTTATACTTCGGCATAAGGGACTAAATACAACGGTTGTTCTGATTTCTGAAAATCGACCAAGGGTCCAGCAAGACCTTAATGGAAGTAGACTATGTATCTCCGAGAAACGACAAGATACGCATATTATGTTTCTATATTTCGGTTTATTAAACCATCATCATCACCATCGTCGTCATCATTCCTGACGATGGTTTAATAAACCGAAACATAGAAACTCAACATGCGTTTCTTGTCGTTTATCAGAGTTGTGACTTTGGTCTATACTATGTCAAATTATTCAGTGGGAATCACAGTCTATAGACTATATATGTCACTTGCATCTATCATGTTAGCTATGCTACTTGAAGCTTCCTATAACCTTTACAAATAGCAGAACGATACCATGATTCGGCACTTTATCTTCCAATATATATAAATTGCTTGGCCTTACCATGACATAAACCATCTCTTTTTCTTCCTTAAGACACTTTTGGGTTAGACCGACCCATAAATCAGCCACTCGACGTCCATTTTCATATCACAGATAATGATTTCTCAGCATTTCCACATTCACTTAAAAATATCTTTCGTGGTAATTAGGTCATACGAATTCAACGTTATATGTTATTCAGAGGCAGGCCTTATTTCTGAAGTTTTCATAGGCCTGTACGTCGTATCTCTATATACTGTATATTTTATAAGATACGCATACGCATCTACTATCATGTTATTGTTCTTGATTTATTATTATTACGATACAAATTTGTGAAAAGTTTCCTTCATATATATTGTGTTTGATAGATAAAAAACCTAACCTATATTTAGGCGTGTGTAAGACCTTATATATGACTTGTGTACTACTGAATACAACTTATTAAAACACAACTGTGTGTGACATACACAGAATAAGTTGCGTAAGAACGTATAACGTGTGTAATATCTAATACAAGTTGAGTAAGATTTCATGTTTTTTGCAAAGATCACATTAACTCGAGTATGACACAATGTAGTGTAACCCAGGTCTACACGTGTAAGGTAACTGCAAGATGATATATATTTTAAACATTTATACAAACGTTGCTTCATTAACCTACTGCCTTCAGCAGAGTAATCACTATTACACAAGATACCATCAAAACGATAGAGACAAACACGGAGAAACTATCTAAAACTTGGATTTCTTTGAACACTGGCCATGTGAGTGAGTTATAATAGGAGCGAATAGTCACGAAGACTTGCTAGATGTTGTCAGGAAAAAGCTTGAAATGAAATAAAACAGCATACATTATAAATGTAATTTGTGAAGTGTGGGTCTAATGCTGAGCGCTTTACTATTACCATTAGTGTTTAAAATCTTGGTTTGTGTTTTAAGCAGTTTATCTCTATTGTTAGATAGTTTGACTCTAAGCCCACCATTGCGATTGAAGGAAGGGTTATCAATTTTAGCCCAAATGGTTTCTTAACATCCCTTTCAAAGTTGCTAAATTTTTTATCCATATCTGTGACGTTACAAAAGGTGTGTCCTGTTTTAGGGTATGGATGGAAATGCAGAATCGCTATCACCTGAATTGATTTGTTTATGTTGGAATAAGCGTGTAACTATAAGGGTTATGATGTTTCCTCTATGTACGAAGCAGAGTGAGAAGGTTTATGACATATGATACCATACACAACACTACTTTCTCTTTATCACGTTTATGTTTTGGATGCACTAGTATATATTTCTTATTGTATTTTAGGGTTTAAATAATGGTTTTGCTTCGTATTCCTCATAAATCCGTTTCAATGTTTCTGTAATGCCGTTACATTACGGGGTGGTTATACATGCAGTACTAATACTGTTGGGAACCATGTCTTCGCTTTTCTATTTTTACTTGCTTTGTCCATTGACGGTAAACCCTATTTTTGAAAGCTAGTTTTATATAAGTTGTCTAGCTCTTCTTCGAGATCTCGGGTATCTTTTATTATATTTTCCGCTCTGTCAAATGCACCCAGTTTGTGGATCAACGTGTGACGGGAGTTTAAAGCCAGATATATTGGTTCGTATGTTTAGTTCTACGGTATATTTTGACTTCGACGGATACCAACGTGTCTAGAAAGCGGATACACTTTCCGGTCGTATCTTCGATAGTAAATATAATGTATGGATGTACATTGTTTAAAAAGTTTTTAAAAAGTATAGTTTGTCGGAATTATGAATTTTCATCTGCGTATCTGTGTGGGCATATAAGTTTAGTGTATGTTGTAATACGGATTGTCCATGTTAATAGAGCTCACCCTGTCTATATGTACACATAGCCTGCAAAACACTCGCCTGTCATCCTCTGCTGAATGCATTAGGTCGATGACGCAGCGTTGGTATAAATGATTAAAATATATATCCAGTGGAATAGATTTATTGTCTTGTAGTTAACTTAGTATACCTGGATGGCTAACAATATTCACTGTCTAATGCATTTGTAACACCTGTATACAACTTCGGTATTAAAGACTCACTACAACTTGCGTTCAGACAAAAAAAATTGTTTAAGACGCAATAAATATATCGGCCTTTTGTTAACCTACATTATAACCGGATACGCTCTTGAACACTTTATACATATAAAAACTTCTCTAATCAAATATCTTGGTGACAGATTGACAATGTTGGCTTTTGACAAACTCTTTGTTTAATATCCACATTAAACCGTGTAATCTCGCCAAAATTTAAATCCCAATATCTAGAAAGAAGGATAAGGGGCGTAACTCTGTCCGACACCATTTTTCCCTTTACCGGGTATAGGCCAGGATATCACCTCATAAATGAAATGTGTCTTTTTTACTCTTTTATTTCGTCTGAATCACACATATGAATCGTATAAACGTGTTTATTCTAATGTTTGTCTTGCTGTTAATCTTCCAATCAACACCTTTTCACAAAAGTTCAACCGTTAAATTGTGCAACAGCATTTAACATGCCCCAACAGCCCGGGTACCCAACAGGCATATAATTACTCTGAGAAATGTCACGTTTCAACAGCTACCGCTTATTAGAATCTCAGGCTTAACCTCCATTTAATAAGTTTTAAATCTGATTTATAACTTTGTTAAGGATTTTGCAATGAATTGGTTGCGGCATATATATTTCCGCTTGTTCCAGTACAGACTAAACCCTACCTTTTTAAATGCCTCGCAGGATTGCGCAACAACGAAAGGGGAATCCCCTCCTCTTTTACACACGTTCAGCATAGGCTTACGTTTAGCAAACAAATTTATGTCGCTACTTAGTATAGCCTAGAAAAAAATTGTGGCGGCTATACATTATGCAAATACTGAATGTTTGAGAATATAACATTATCGTTTTCAGCTCGAGACATTTGATATTCAACGATCACGAGGCTCGAGTGGAACATCAATTGTCTAGAGTGGACTCATCACGATGATCCATGCTCAAACACGCAACACTTGCTTTGTTATACCGAATGTATTCGTTTCAGTGTTAGTTTTATTAATGTCAAACATTAACGAATTAGGCTTAGGCCTACATTGTAATCCTCTTTGAAACGGGACTGGCCTTTGCTATAGTCTTAGCTTGGCAAGATGATGTGTTTAGTTGAGTGGAAGGCTCAGAAGTAAGGTGTCTAAATTGATTGAGGATTTAAAAGAGAAGTAGTTATGCCCATTGACGTAACTACTTGTTCATAAAAAAATCTGTAATAAAGAAGGAAACTTATCTTCTTTTGTTGCATGTAAAAAAAGCCAGCCTTTCAGATTTAAAGTTTCTTGGGACAAATAAGTTATGCATACATTTGTCCACTATATAAGATAATTTAACGAATAGATAATATATGGAAGTTAATTTGTGTGAACAATTTCAATATTTTGGCCATTTTCATTTCCCCGAAAATATACTGTAACAGGGAAAATTTAATACATTACGATTTATGCATTCTTGCTTTGGTCTATAAGAGTCTTCTTTAGTTTCGGCGTATGAACCATTTTAGTCTTTTTTGTTTATTGAGAGTTCCAATTGTAAGTTAACTATGATCAACAAAAGCATTTAAGGAATTTTATAAATCATTTGGCCAAGTATATATAATGACAGCATCGCCGGCATAAAGTAAGATTATTATAGACACTATGCTATTAGACAGTTCTTTATCCAATTCTAAAGAAACTACTTTTGCAGTTCGACATACATGTTACTCGACACCAATTAAAAACAGAGAAAAAATTTATGGGAGTAAAGCTACGACACACTGGCTGAATGCATCTTAAATGGTTAAATATACTTAAACGTATATATGAGATTGAAAACAATGGTATGGATAACAACTTTTTAGTTTATTGGACACTACGTTTCTATCTCATTCCAGATATCGTTTTCAAGTATTTATTATTTCTTGATAACGATCTCTGGAATAAGATAGATACGTAGTGTTCAATAAACTAAAAAGTTGTTATCGGTAACAATGTTTTCCATCTTATATGTACTTCCGATGCCTCCTAAAGAATCTAGTTAAACGTATTTGTATATATATGTGCGCTTTTGCGATACATCTGCTCACACGAGCATTAAAGCTTCAAGCAATGTATGAAGTGAGTAAAGTTGAATCCGCGTAAAAACACCCTTGTGCGTTGACGGAACAACGTCAAATCGGCTTTAAGCCACTTTTGCATTGATACCGAATTCAATGTTGTTTTGTGAACGGGCCTTCGTCCGCGTTTTACATGCGACTTGTTCTCTCTCTGAAAGGTATCAGTCCCACGACGACCTGTTTTATATAATTAATTTCAATTCAGTTTTGTCAATTTGCCCATTAATCGCTGTCTTTGTTGGGGAAGCAGTGTTACTATTATAACAAAAAAACATTAAAAAGCGAGTCCTAATTCTAGGCACACCATTTCCAACCGGAGGCCGAGTCTTGCTGAAGTTGTTATCCATACCAAGTTTTTCCAGAAGATGTTATCCATACCAAGTTTTTCCAGAAGATGTTATCTATACCAAGTTTTTCCAGAAGATGTTATCCATACCAAGTTTTTCCACAAGATGTTATCTATACCAAGTTTTCCCATAAGATGTTATCCATACCAAGTTTTTCCACAAGATGTTATCCATACCAAGTTTTTCCACAAGATGTTATCCATACCAAGTTTTTCCAGAAGATTTTATCCATACCAAGTCTTTCCAGAAGATGTTATCCATACCAAGTTTTTCCAGAAGATGTTATCCATACCAAGTTTTTCCAGAAGATGTTATCAATACCAAGTTTTTCCAGAAGATGTTATCCATACCAAGTCTTTCCATTTTGCCAAGTGTTGAAACAAATCGTTTGTTTTCTGCAACTGAAAGATAAATACAAACTCTTTTCTCTTCCTTTTACAAACTCCATTAACAGATAAACTGTAGCCTGACTGACGCTTTAATATTTATTGCGCTGCATGTTCATATTACCCAAGGAAACCCTTTTCTGGAATGTATAAGATGTCTTGGGATTTTTAGACATATTCACCAGCACAGTAGAAAGCGTGTCATCAAAATTCTCCAGCTTGAGCAGTTGTTGTTGAAAGACCGGTCCTCAAAGCCCCTTTCCCACATGGCGCAGGTTCGAGTCCCCAGTCCGAACCAGAAAAGTCCCACATCCACCCTTATATGGCTATTTAGTTTGGTAATCTGTCTTCAATACTTTCAGTTTGACGCTAGGTCATACATCTGTTTAGCCCGCAAATATCACTGTGACCTTCATAACTCGTATTGTCATCAGAGTTGGACGCAGAATTTGGGCCCTTCTGAAAGCCGTTAAGGTTGTATTAAATTCGCGATAGGTAGGTTTCACAAATCAATTTGCCTTTTTTGAAATTTGCCGCTATAAAGTTCAACATTAGGTCATTTGTCAGCTTTTTATTTACCTTGGGATTTGTTGCGCTGTGCATGTGTAACCAGGTAGAACGTTATTACATTCTATCTGTGTTACGATACCAGCGCTTGTGATATTGACACGTGTCACGCAACGAAATGTAGGCTAATAAAAGACCGAACCGTCATCATGTTATTTTGTTACATTTCCGGTGGGCATGCACAATTGCAACGCAAAATGCAATAACAGGTAATTACATTTAGGTATTATTGAATGCGTGTTTGTTCCTTTGTTTCTGAATGTTGCACCTACGTCACATTTAGGGAAATCTTAATTGAATTTAATCATTTGCATAAAGTATTATTTTGACCACTGTAGAAATAGTATCCAATAACATATCAAGTTTATTTGCATTAGCAAAACAAGGAGTTTTGTCTTTGATCGCTAATGTATACAAATTAAATTAACTAACACCCAATCACTTCATACCGGATATAATAGGCTGTATCCTGCACAACGATGCCAGTTGTAATGTAAGAAACGTTATCGGCTTTGGCAGAGAAGGTACTGGTGACCGTGGGGATTTCGCGGTTGTTTTTACGAGGTTTTTCTCGGGTTTCCATCAAAACACCGACGCTGCAATATTCGCATATAATTTAAATACTCATGAGTATGATATTACAGACAGACCAGATAGATAAGGCCCACGGCCGTGGCTTAGTGGTTAGCGTGTCCATCTAATAACCCTACTCCGATTAGGTATATGAGTGAGTCACACGATGCGGCTCCGGTAATCGCTGGGGTGGTTTTGATTGTTTATTCGATTGGGCGTAAACGTCGTAATCAAAGATATTGCACTTATATGACGACGGTTTGTCCACTTCACACTGTTTCTTGCCTAATTACGATGGAAAACCAGGAAGAAATCTCCTAAAAACCACCTTTGCGATTACCGGAGCCACATCACATGACTCGCCTATATACCGGATGGTCGACAGACGGATTCAATAACGTGAACAGTGCATTGTAGTTGGATAAGTAGGCGCACGCGTTAACCACTAAGCCACGCCCTCCGACTGAAGGGTGGTTTTGACGACGTTTCCGCTCGGTTTCTCACTATATTTAAGCAAGGAGTCGTGTGAAATGGACAATCCATCGTCATATCAGTGAAATACCCATGAGTACGACGTTAAACCCCAATCAAACCAAACAAATCAAATATTTAGGTGGATCACCCTTGAGTACATCTTTTTATGTTGATATGCAAAATAAAATAAGTATTGAATTTGCGTCATGAGTCCAGTCCAAATTAACCAAATATCGAATATTGTTACATATTGCGTTGTGCAAAAACAGGGTGTTAACGCGAAATATAACTCTTGTTACATATCGGTTTAAATGATCTGTAATGTCAATGCGAAATATAATTATCAAGTATCAGTCTCATTTTCTTTATCTTGTGAAACGTGTATTTTTATGCATTAATTTAAACCGTAATCGTAAGACGTAAGTTTAGAGAAAAATCCCAAACTGTTCAATCAGACACATACAAATCAATCAAGTAAAGTTGAAGTTAATAATAGAAAACAATTTACCGAAATGATAGTTAATAAACGAAGTAAAAGTCGTTGGTCACTTACACCACAGTCCACAGTGAACCAGAACAGAGCCAATCAGCTGGAGTTTGATATAAATAAAACAAAAACACAAGTTGAATAAACTTAGTTGTTTTATTTGGTATATTGTCAGAAGGCTGCAAAGTACTTAACCAGAAAGTAGGTGAGGTGAATTTCATCACTGTAACTCTTATATACTTCAGCAAAGTGGTAAACCAGAAAGTAACAGATGGCTTTCGTTGCTGTAACTCCTTTATGTTTCATCAAAGTGGTAAACCAGAAAGTAGGAGATGGTTTTCATTACTGTAACTTATATATACTTCAGCATATGATAGGACACTTATATAATACATTCACTGATTTGGTATAGCATTTAACAACAAAACATTAAACACACAAACCAGAAGTTTATATAAATGTCAGCCTTCGTCTGATTTGGGATCTAGCCTTAAACATACAGGAGCGATCCGTGAACAGTTCATTTCAGTTATACATATTATACGAACAACTAAACGACTGATATTGAGCTCGTTTGGCTCTGCACATAGTGTATATAAGTAACCGAAATGATATATATATGTACAAGGATTTTATCCGTTTGAGCCCTAACCACACGAAATCTCACAGTTACAAAATCTGCAGATATCAACATATAACTTTGATCACTCCTCATAAGAAATAAAACCAATGGCTATTTTGGCAAATTAATAAAAGTTTGCTTTATGTCTGGATGATCTGGCAGGTCATATTATTCAAGCAACGGCACGCATCTTTTAGATATACATGAATACAAACCTAGTCTTAACAAAAATAAACATTTTGATACATAACACTTTCTTTGGACAAAAATGACTGTACGTTAGGTAATGATTTTGGTGATTTGAGCAATATTGACAAACCCGATAAACTCTACAACCTCTCGGAGACAATGTGTAAATAATATGTGTCAATCTATATACAACATGGAAAATATGTAAGTAAAATAGTCATATTTTTGTGTTTATTTTTTCTTTTGTATATTTGGACTTTTGTTTGAAATAAACCTTTATTGGTGTTATTTGCATTACATAAATGTACCAAAAACAAACGGAACCAAGACAAGAACGAAACAAGCCCAACTATACACTTTATAAGCATAGTATAAGCATATATAAAATAACGGAACGATAATGTTAGTTTTTGATGATATATAGTTCCTTTTTTACCAACCAATCAATACATTTTTATTTATATAGATATGTTGTGTAGACAGCTTCGTTATTTAGCACAATTTGCGTATGTTCGATCACAGGTAGATGTTGTATCAGCAGTATTTCGTCCCCAAAAAAATTTAAATGGATAGTTTAATACCGTCTTCTTGTTCCTTCCAACCAAAGACATTTGCAACCATAAATATGGGAAACATATCTATTGTATGCATGTGACTCATTCAAAACCGAAAGTATAATTTAAGTACCGTATTGGTATTGAAACGTGAGAGAAGGGCTGGGTAAGTTTGAAACGTAGGAGAATTAACGACGGGGTTAGTTTTTAGCGTAGACGGGGTAAGTTGAAACACAGCCGAAACAGGTTGCCGACACCAGAAACTGGTAGTCCTTGTCATATTGGTGTCTATTGAGGTATGTAAAGGCCAGGGGTTTATTTAAGAGTATTCTCATGTAAATAGCTATCAAAGTTACATCGACCTAAAGTATATGCTAAAATATAGTTTGTTTAAAAAACATTATACACAACGGAGAAGTGGCGTAATTTGTACAACTCGATTAGTGGAAATTTGAATCATGTACTCAGAAGATACGGTGCAATAGTTTTCTTTGGATTTCCTTTGATATCTTGTCAGAATATCACAATTAACCATTAATATTGGCCTGTTTAATTCATTTTGATTTTAAAAACGTTAAATTCATTGCATGGCATGCAGTATGTTCGTGATTGAATTGCGTTTCCCCAATTCGTTCTGTCGGGTAGGTGCTTACAGCTTCACTAACTCAAGGCCTACATGTGTGTCATCTTAATCTTGTTTAACATGTTCCTCATGGTTGTCTACAATCAATTTCACACACATCTACCACCCAGAGTTGTCGGCCCTTGTACTCCCTTTAATCTCACTCCAATTCAAATTGTTGGAGTTGTACACATTTTTAATTTGAAACACTCGCCCCTTTCAGGTTGACTGTTAACAGATTTGATAGTTTGAAATAGTTTTCTCAACAACTCAAGGTAACTTTAGACATCCAGTCCTGCGTTTAGTAAACAACCTGTTATAAAATTTAAAATAATTTCTTCCACAAGGGTGATAGCTTTCACACATTTATCCCATATAGCCTAGATTTTACAGTTCAAGGATTCTCGTTTGTAATTGACAACAACAGTATTGTTTTTATACTATTATTGATTTGAATGTTATTATAATGCGATACAACCGTTGCCGTTTTATTCCGCTACTCATTCGTTTCCCGCACGCTGCGTGCAGGCTATGTTTATAGAAGGTTGCCCCTGGTAGCACCGAGACAGATGTCCTTCCCCATTCATATCTGAAAACCTTTTCGACCATATGCGTAGGGCAGGTTTTAACAGATTTATTAAACATAAATGATTATTGTCTCAGTGATAAATGCATGTATGAGCCTTATCCTTGAAGGACTAAAATACGCACGGTACCGATAGTTATGTGCACTCCCTGCCCGGCATACCTATCTTTAGGATTTGTGTAGTGTCAGCATTGTATTACATTCAATAACGTTACCCTGTTCCGTGGTTGGAGTACATTGTCATTCTCATCCGAAGCCACTTTAGCTCGAACAAACAGATCATAATGAGCATAGATTTGATCAAGTAGACAGACAATTCAATTTGATTATTGATACTGAAATATTGCAAATAAAGGATTCTTACGGACCTCGTGAAAACATTCTGGACATAAAAAACGAAAGGTTATCTTTGTATTGTTTCTGATATCACAGCAAGCAGTTAACTTTGCACTGTTTCTATCACCACAAAGTCATATTTGCAGTTTTTATCACAAATGAAAATCGTAAGAGGCTTAAACAGTCAGATGTAAAATGAAAAATATCACAGATTGAAAATAGTCGTAAAGAGGAGGACATTGAAGTCCCCTTGTAAGCTCGAGGCTCTAGTCGTTTCTTAAATAAATATTCTAAATTTATCACAGATTGTATTGTGAAGTTTACTCACTTCAATATAACTGAAAGTTCTCGGTCAAATTGTAAAACCTCTTCTGAGCTTTTGGTACGTTTATGCTTCAACGTATTCCGAGGCGAAGTATTTTTCAAAATGTCATACGATTCGTTAGGTTTAACGGATATCCTGTGCGCATGCGTGTCGTCAAATGATTGTTGTTTAGACGAATCCTCAGAATAAGAATAGCCGAAAGTGTCTTCGAAAGACCTAGATCCATATAAGTCATCCAAAGACTTTTGTCTCAATATGTTTTCAAATGACCTTGATCTAAAGTTTTCTTCAGCAGGTTTCCATCCAACTGTGTCGTCAGCAATGCCTTGTTGAAACTTATCTTCAGACATTTTACGGGCATGAGTGTCCTCCATCTGTCCTAATCTAAAGTTTTTCTCGAGTATTGTATGTCTAAAACTATCTTGAGCAGTATGGGGATGAGCCACCCCTTTTGATATAATGTCATCTGAGGAATCCGCGTCCAGTGTAACTAGACTATCTAAAGAGTCACATGTTGAGAAGGGTTCTTTAGCAGGAGCTATTAATAAGGGAGGAAGATGAGTCATGGGATCATCCCGCTCTGTGTCGGTCATATCATCATTAAAGTCACTACAACTTTCAGTTTGTCCCACACTTTCGCCATCATTAACATCCCAGTTGGACACAATATCCACACGGCTGGCAGGTGCTTGAAGGAAACGTCCACTATCGTGGCGTATCTCCCTCAGATTCCACACGTCAGGCTCCTCGGCTATTTCTTCATGAGTCGCCAAAGGTTTTCGTCTGTGTTTAGATTTTCCCCGCACGTTTTTACTACTGTGACTCCTTTTGTGTTTACTATGTCTTTTTTTAGACTGAATTGGTTGGCGATCGGGGAAATGGTCGACGGGAGCGTGTACAGTTACGATAGGGGGACTGGGTTCCGATTTGAAATTCTGGTGTTTTGGGTTCTCGGTATCATTCAATTCTTCCTGGTCCATATTAGGGGAAATGAAGAAGTGCACACTGACGATTATCCCGATCATGACAAAGACAAAGGACAGACATATCATAACAATACCTAGGTTTCGCTGGCCTTCCGAGTTTTGCCACCCAAGGGGTAATGTAGTCAGATCAAAATCTCTGTAGTTCAGCACCATCGACATACCGGTAAACATTAGAGCTATTCCCAGAAAGGAAAACAGAGTTCCAGACACACAAGAACAACAATGCATCTTCATTCCATGGGAACTAACCTTACCGGACATCTGCAACGAGAAAGCAACAACATACAATATAGCCAATAAGCATACATTCTACAAATCAGTCCACAATCGTTAAAAATAGAGCTAGTCCACAAACATACAATAGAGCTAGACAACAAACATACAATAGAGCCAGTCAACATAAATACAATAGAGTCAGTCCACAAACATGCAATAGGGCCAGTCAACAAACATACAATAGAGCCCGTCCACAAACATACAATAGAGCCCGTTCACAAACATACAATAGAGCTAGTCAACAAACATACAATAGAGCCATTCAACATAAATACAATAGAGCCCGTCCACAAACATACAATAGAGCCCGTCCACAAACATACAATAAAGCCAGTCCACAAACATACAATAGAGGTAGTCAACAGACATACAATAGAGCCCGTCCACAAACACACAAGAGAGCCAGTCCTCACACATACAATAGAGCTAGTCAACAGACATACGCTAGATCCAGTCAACAAACATACACTAGAAACTGTCCACACACATACAATAGAGTTAGTCCACAAACATACAACATAATCAGTCCATAAACATACAATAGATCCAGTGCACAAACATACAATAGAGCCAGTCCGCAAATGTACAAAAGAGCCAGTCCGCAAATGTACAAAAGAGCCAGTTTACAAACATATAATAGAGCTAGTTCACAAACATAGCATTGAGCTTATCTACAAACATATAATAGAGCCATTCAACAAATATACAATAGAGCCGGTCCATAAACATACAATAGATCCAGTCCACAACCACACAATAGAGCCAGTCCGCAAATGTACAAAAGAACCAGTAAACAAACATGCAATAGAGCCATTCCACAAATGTACAAAAGAGCCAGTTTACAAACATGCAATAGAGCCATTTCACAAATGTACAAAAGAGCCAGTTTACAACCAAACAATAGAGCCAGTCCGCAAATGTACAAAAGAGCCAGTTTGCAAAAATATGCAATAGAGCCATTTCACAAATGTACAAAAGAGCCAGTTTACAAACATGCAATAGAGCCATTCCACAAATGTACAAAGAGTCAGTCATCTAGCGTACAATAAAACCAATCCAAAAATAGAGCTAGTCACCAAAGGTATAATAGAGCGAGTCAATAAACATATCCACGATTCAGTAATGGAATACAGAAACAATAATCTAAAGGATATTCTGGGTACGGCGAAACTTCCCTCTGTGTTAGATAACTTGTAACTCCCATTCCCCTAAGCGGACAAATTCATTGGGTAATTTGTATTTCTTAGAAAGAACAGTTTGCAGGTTGATCTATTCTAAACCTATGCCAAAATATCTAGATGGTAATTAGGATTCCGACTATCGTTGGAAGACTATTGTTCCTGTTCTGTTTATTATTATTATTCCACCGATTTTTGAACTCGCGAATCTCGGT
>JAVFBX010113164.1:0-15990 GCA_034783855.1 Mopalia kennerleyi
TCTACCCCCCCCTGAACTCCCAGTGTTTCTACCCCCCCTGAACTCCCAGTGTACCCCCCTGAACTCCCAGTATTTCTATCAGATAGTGGCGATCTGATCACCAGCGAAAGTAGACGTCCAACTTGAGCAATCACACGTGGCGATTGACCCAGCGATCAGGAGTATTTTTTACTTTGAAAAAAGCCATGTTAGTCGCGTGATTTGTCCAAAATGGTGAGATTAAAACGGATAAGAGACTTTAAAAGTGTTGAATTATGAAAAGGAAAGTATGGGATAGACAACAGGTGCCTCTTCTCTCTTATTTTCTAAGAAATAAGCCAACTTCAAAGGGACACTTTTTTCTTGCCAACATTAATTCAATTTGTTAAATGTTTTAGGATTTTTATTGGATCTACCACCAAAAATATTGACACTTACTTGTCTTATAATATTCTTTATAATATAATATTTTTATTTCTTCCAAACCGATTGAGGGTCCAGCAAGATCTGATGTGTCAGAACGTGTCAAGGTTAAACCAGTCAAATTTAAACAATCTAGAATCTAAGGAATCTGTGATAGACTTATTGATAACAGGGTGAGAATCTACTGAGGACAGACTGAACGGATGTTTCAAATGTGGTTTCATTATGAAGGTTAACACAGGTCTGTTGTCTTGATCACTTGATGGATGCTTCGGTTATAGAATACGGCTAATGAACTGGATGACAGTAATATTAAATTGGGCTTTGGGTTTCTATGCTGTTAGAAATATCGAGCAACATACTTGTGAAGTACACCTGTTATGACAGATCTCATTGGTTGTATTCACTGACATTGAAGGGGGGGTGGGGGGGTGGGGGGGGGGTTCTTACACCCATTGACAAGTTATAACCTTAAAGGGAAAGACCAACGATTTTAGACCTAAACTTATTACTTTTAATGAATATTTTCAAAGAGTTGTTGAGAAGAGTTTGTTTGTTGATTGGGCTTTAACACCTTACATAGCTTGTGCTGAGTATGTGATTTGAAAAAAACAGTATATGCAATTTGTATCCCAGCTAAATTGAATTCATTGTGAAACATTTTAAAATGCTGCACAACAATCTTTGACCATGATTTATTGATTTCCACTTCTGGTCATTGCTACTACTGGAATTATTTGGATTTTGTGTCTTTCGGGTACTTCTGAATTTATTCGTCTGCGTTCTTGGGCACATCTTATTTTAGGCAAAGGCATGTTTTCTTTGTGGTAAATGTGGTCCCACAAGGGTACAGTTGTACGATATTCGGATAAGATCTGCATGTGCTTTTGACAAAGCCTGTTGTCTTTGTGCATAATACATATGGATTAATTTAAGAAAAGGCATGTTGTCTGTGAGGTATGTCTGGATTTACCTGGTCCGCAGCAAGTCTCGTAGATTCCTCTAATGTTTCATGTATTTCAGAAAAGGACATGTGGCAGCGGTACAACCTGTATAACTCGGCCATCTCAGTGTCGATTTAGGACTAGCTGTCCACATGAATCTGTCTGTGAAGTGAAAGGTAATTATTCTAAAAGTTTGATTAATAATTAAACTCAACGCCTGACTTTCCTTTACTTGACTAACATTTACAAATTGTATATCATCAACATCTAATATTAAAGCAAGTTTTCTCGGAGTTCTCGGTGATAACCGGAAAATTGTATGGTAGAGTGGTCTAATACGTTGTATTTATTACATACAAGTAAGGAACTGAAAACTACGTATTATATTCACTATAATTTTCATTAATAAACTCCTGTAAAACTTTTTTGAAGACCAACTTTATGAGAACCTTCAAATACATATTGTATTAATATTACTACTCTTGTACGTTATCCTCGTAAAGGACATGCTTAATGTAACCGTTGACAACAAGCTGTTACATTTAAATTCTTATACATATAAGCATTTAATTTAATTTCAGATTGTCGACAAGTGGCAACCAACGTGAAGTGTGACTTTGGATTTACCCTTTCTGGTTGTCCTAGATCTACCTGTGCACCCAACCCATGTCAGGTATAGCTTGGCACAAAACATATATCAACTTTGAAACTTATATAACATATTAAAAGGTTTTTGCTGGATTATTATCTTTATATCTCGACATACATGTTACGATGAAAATGCATATTAAGTGAGCAAAGTTACTCCGGATAAGTTCATAAAATGCATATATTTCAGGTATCCTTTTGCTTACATTGAATTTACTCACAAAGGTTAGTCGATGTATTTGTTCAAATACAATACGCCTTTTCATACGCGGTATTACTTTATAAAGGTTACTATAAATTATTATTAAAAAGATACACTTTATACAAAATGTATGCCATCATTTTACAAAATTCGCCTTGTAATATAAATTACAAGGTGATGTGTTGTTATTTATAATGCATAACTTTATTTCTCTTCATAAACATATATTTTAATTAAACTGACGTTGTGATCAACAGACTACCCCATGCCGCTCCGGGCAGAGATGTTTTGTGGAACCCGGTAGATGTAACTATAATCTGGAGTGTCCTTACACTAGGAAATGCACAGATAGAGGTAGGTTGTTACAACAAGTGTTAACGGGTGACTCATCACCACAGTCGAGGAGCCACGATGACAACATGTCAATAGATTCCAGGAATGAATTATACTGTAAAAATTTTGAACAAATGTGTCTGGATATGATTGCGTAAATTGAGTTTTTCCCAATTTTCTTGTCTTCTTTATTACTTTCTTTCTTTTTCTGTGTTTGTTGTTTTTGTGGCTCTATGTGTGGTTCAAAAGATAAAAAAAAACCTACCTAAGCAAACAATAAAATCGCCATAATATTAAGGGAAAGACAACTGTTTTTCGACCTAAACTTTTTATTTTTATTGCCTTTTTTTAACCATTTGTATTGCACTTGCATTCGAATTAGCATAGCTGCTAGTTGGTTAATTCTGGGATATAGTATAAGCTATATCCCAGGTTAATTTAAAAAGCGAAACTGCGATATTGTTCCAAAACACGGTAGCTATGTCATCTAGTTGTGGCTGTCCCCTATTGTCTGCACTGGTAGGTGCTTTCATATTAAGCCGAAAGTGAGGGTTCCGTCCCCAAGCGAAACAACAGCAACAAACAGCCGCTTGTACATATCAACCTGGTACAAAAACCGGCTTTTTAAAAACTGCATGTCAGCTGAAAACATGCTAAACGTATGTGTTACTCAAAGATTAACCGATTAACATTGCGCTTGGATAACCAAGCTTGTGTATACGCCGTATTGTTATAAGGGCCTTCTAATACATACACAAGCAAACAGACACACTGATGACCGACCCTGTTTTCGAACAATGACGCCGGTCCCGCCTTTTAAATTAACTAATTAACGGCTATGCTATCTCAAATGCGAGTGCAAAACAGATATTTGTCTTTGAAAATATGCAATAAATATGAATAAGTTTAGGTCGAAAAACAGTTGTCTTTCCTTTGAATATTAATATGGAGATGCTGCCCAATAAGTTGTATCTACTGAGCTGTGTCTGTATCGAATTTCTAAGAATATAACTTGCATGTAATCAAAAAAATTTATTGACCATAATGTTATTTTCTTTTTTGCAGACTGTGCGGAAGTGCTTCCAATCTCCTGTCCGTTCGGAATCCTTGAGTCGGGTTGCCCTAGAGGCACGTGCGCCCCAAACCCTTGTGACGTATGTACTCGTATGAATTGATATTAAAACTCAAATACATCAGCCATCTCATAACTTTTACGGATCTGTGTTATATAGTTAATCGGTAGTTATGATTATTTAGTATTTCCTACGATAAACTTTACATATAGTAAATACATGAGTACTGTAATCGACATATCGGTGAACTTGATTCGGAAGGCTGTACAGAATAATTGAGTACCCCATAAGAAGCCTTTACCTAATTAACACCACTCTTGAGAATTTGCGTATAGTTCATCCTAGAAAATGATCTTACTTGTTTCCATGTCGTTTATTGTTTATTTATTTGATTAGTGTTAAAGATGTACTTAAGGTTATTTCACTTGTATGAATGCACATTGCTGGTAAACCGGGGAAAAACATAACAGAAACCAACCCGCGATCTCCCCATTCAGAAAACAACTTGTTTTTGTTGTTGTTGTTTTTTTTTTCATTTTTGTTGGCGGCTGCCTAAATACCGATGAGGGGTATATTTAACATGATTCAGCAGCCCAATACACAATTTACTGAGCTGCAGAACAAGTTAGGATTTCTGTTCTATAGTATTATTAATATAATGCTGCTGTTTATCAAAGTTATTCTAATGCATATTGCAGAATGCAAATTGTGGATCAGGCAGGCACTGCACCAGTAAACCATCTCTGTGCAAATTTGGAATCAACTGTCCTTACGTAGCTGAATGTGTGCAAACAGGTACGTTTAACTAATTAATCATTATCCTAAGAAAATTAAGTCCCATATTTTTTAATGTTAATTCTGCAAAATAGTTGCAGATATAGACAGCAAAAAAGCTTTGGTAATATTCGGCTTAGAGCGGATAATCTATCTCTAAAGTTTGTATTAAAATATTTATAAACGTTTTATGTTGAATGGTTTTGATTGGATTATTCTGTTTGACTTACAGACTGTGCGGATGTTCTGGCGAACAAACGATGTAGTTTTGGGTTCTTAACCGAAGGATGTCCCCGGGTCACATGTGCTCCAAATCCCTGTGAGGTATTACTTTACAATTTATGACTTTCCTATGTCATTATCATTCTTTGGCTAAAATCCACCACGTGGTCATACTCAATTAACTGTTTATCGGACTTCGTAATGCTGATATCTGCCGGGCTATCAGCTCGATTTGCATGTATCCAGTCCCAAGAACGAATACTGATAAGGCCAAGGTCTATAGAAATATGCTTGATATTGCAAAACAAAGATGAATGCACCGCTCTTCATTACAATCGAAAGATGCTTCCTCTTTTTTATTTTTGACAAATGTTGTGTGGAGAAACAAGGAGAACAAACCGCCTTGCAGCATGTCAATGTAGAAGGGCACACATTAGATACCCAGGCTTTATGGCAATGAGCCCATCCATTATCGCTTTAACCTAAAAAAAATCCATACAATAATTGTTTTCCAGGGTAATCCCTGTCCTACCGGAGAAACCTGTTTTGCTGAACCTGGAAACTGTACCTTTAACTCAGATTGTCCTTTCGTCCGGAAATGCATATCAACAAGTGAGTACCATCCTTGTTTCTTAATTAATTTATCTGTTTATTTTTTTATTAAATTGACATCGATTTTTGTCTAATTTTTGTAAGGTACAATCTTACGTCTAATATTTATCTTCATGCCACCGTGAGTTATTTTATACTTCATAACAGATTCCACACCAACAATAATTTGCTGGCTTAAGATCACCATATTATACCTAACAACGATTTTTTTAAAAACAATCTCCTAATAAAAAAACTTACCAGTATGTCTAATTTTTCACAAAATGTGTCTTCTGTACCAGATGCATACTTACCAATTCTTATTTGTCTGTGTTTAGATTGCCGAGATGTCTTACCTCTGTCCTGTAGTTTTGGCATATTGGAAACTGGTTGCCCACGAGCCACGTGTGCTCCCAACCCGTGTCTTGTAAGATAATTGTTCACTATTATCTTGTAATTATTATGCCGCGAATCTATTCACAAACTATTTTAGTATTCAAAACGACTAAAATAAACATTTGTAAATTAATTTCAGTTTTTTCCCAATAGTTTTTATTTTAATGAAAATAAACTAGATTTGCCATTTCAGTTCTGAACACAACTTACTTGTATTTTTCAGTATATTTTATCAGTTTCAAAATGCGTAAAATATCTATTGAAATTACCATAGTCTCTGTTGGAAAATTGTCCATTTCTGTTATTCAACACCCTGTCGGACAATTATTATGGTTTTAACAGATGATTGAGTCAAAACAAAATTTCTTTATGAAAATTTGTTTGTGTTACTTTAAACAAATGAATAAAAAGTTTCATATTCTTATTGTTTATGGTACGATTTTTTTGTAATGAATCATTCAGGTCAGAAGCTGTGGACGAGGTCAGACGTGCTCTACAAAACCATCGCAATGTCGTTTTCAAATCAATTGCCCTCACGAGGCCGTCTGTTCAGCATCTGGTAAGATTTTGAATAACTATACAAAAGTGCTTCAAAACGACCCTATAATTTCAAATATATCAATGTTGATTTTGTTTCAAATATTGGTAACGTCACTTCGCTCTCCCGCTGCGTATCCCAAAAACCGAAAATCTTCAAGTGTACCGTTCACTCGGTTTGGTTAAAAGATTTCCAGAAATAGATAACCATGTGATTTGTCATGGTAAAAAGTTCGAACGTCCAACACCAATGGACCAAAGTACGGTCTCTTCACAAATTCTAATCTATTTCTAGATTGCGCTACAGTAAGTAATGTGTCCTGTTCATTTGGTGTCCTGGAGACCGGATGCCCACGTTCCGCCTGCGCACCCAATCCTTGTCAGGTAACATTAGAAGTTAATAAGCTTCACATCATATGTATGAAACTAAATAAACTCCACTCAATACAAATATTAAAGTGAATTACCTATGTAGCTGAATTATAATTTTGTTCACCTTTGGGGTTGGTATATGGAAATTTGATAAATGTAATCTACGAACAGTAGTGAGATGGACACAAGGCCAACAAAAATATTAGAATCTGTAGAAAAAACAATTTCTTTGTTTCTTTTAACAACTAAGCAGGAGTCTTTAAAGAGTTTCTGTACACACCAAGTTTTTCAAATAAGTTAACATCCACAATAATGTAGGTGATAGTTAAACAGTGTGGTTCTGTTTTTTATTTTACAGGCCACTACATGTGGACTTGGAAGAACATGCAGCACGCAGTCTTCGAAATGTAACCATGGAAACAACTGTCCTCACGAGGCCGTTTGCTCAGTCAAAGGTATGATACAATTTAAATCAATTATAGAAAAAAAAAACCCATTAAAACACGGCTGTGGTATTTAAATAGACTTATGTGGAATATTCTGTATTCTAACCACCACTTTTCAGCGAGTTAATGTAAGTAAGCCAAACTGCATCGATATCGGTTATAAAATATTTTCTTTTGGGGTTTTTTTGTTGCAGACTGTGCCGAAATCTCCGCCTTGTCTTGTCCGTATGGGTTTCTGGAAACAGGTTGTCCTCGATCGACGTGTGCTCCAAACCCTTGCTTGGTAAGCCTACACTGTGGGGAATGTAATTGATTAATAAATGGAATAAACCTGTGACGGATGAAAATACAATAATTAACTTATTTGTCTTCTTGCTGTTTTTTATTGTTAATTTTTAATTAATTTATTTTTTATTATCCTTTGTCTTTTTGTGTTAGATTTTCATGTTTTTGTGACTTTTAAAGAAAATCAATCAAACCGGTTACCCCTTTTGATTTATAGCCCATATTTTCCCAATAATGTATATAAATAGCCTAAATGCATGTTTATTATTTTCCCACTATGTTATTCAGGGACGGAATTGTGGGGCAAACAGAAGATGTGTTACACGACCCTCCAGTTGTCGATTTAGAAATGACTGTCCACATGAGGCTGAATGTGAAGTCAGAGGTAAGTATCCCAATTTGTTGCTTATTATGTAACCAGACGACTGATGCTGGAGATAATCGATAAACGTATTTAGTGCCCTGAGGCAGCCACAAAACGCCACAAATTTTACCACCAGCCTAGTGAGTTGAAAGATGTCTCGATGAATCTATTGCAGCTCCAAACATGAGATATTTATATATATATATGACTACGCTCGTTAGGTAAACCTTTATACCGTTTCGTAACCGTTTATGCCTCACTTTATTGTTTGACCAATGCCTACGTGATTCAATTCTTTCTATTTTATATTTTTCGGATTTACAGATTGTCGCGAAGTATCAGGAAATGTAAAATGCCAATTCGGCAGAAGTCTTACCGGTTGTCCCAGAACAACGTGTGCTCCGAATCCTTGCCAAGTAAGTTTTTGAAACGTATATTCTTTTGCCGTTCTACAACAGGTTCTTCCCTGTTCAGCTTAAATTATTCTGATCAACAAAAACTTTGGAAACTATTAATCTGAGAACCATACAAGAGGTTTCCACGATGTTTCCATCGTAGGGCAAAGTGGGAAGTGAATAATCCTTCGTAATATATAAGTAAAAAAATACCCATCAATACGAAATAATACACCAATCCAACGAACAAGCAAAATTTATTTTGTACTTAGCGTTGGACGTAAGAGTATTTCAATTATAGGAAGATTTTTCTATGCCATGCTTGTTGGTGGAATACCTTATAGAAGTGTTGTAAAATCGCCCAGTGATCTCTAATTTGTTTAGATCCGGGCCAAAGGTTTTCGAATCTTTGCCCGGCATAACGATAGTTAATTGTTCATGGTAATGCGACTCTTGCCCATTTTAAATTTAAGACTAATATGTTGCTTCCTTCCACAGAACACCCCATGCCCGTCAGGGCAGAGATGTTTTGTAGAGCCTGGTAGATGTGCCTATAATCTGGAGTGTCCATATGTCAGGAAATGCGTGGATACAGGTGTGTCATCATTTTCATTTATATACTTATTTTGTGGAATATTTAATAAATTTGATAATACTGTATCACACAATAATAATATTAGTAAAAATTTGGTTTACTTTTATATTGTATAATAAGACCTAAGTATTCCTATGGCAAGCTCTATATTGACTCGTCAAAAAAAATTTAACTTTTAACCGTGGATCACGATATAAGCTTCTAGCTTAATGCTGGTCCAAAAATAAATTATGTTTAAACCAAATACCTTTAACTGTTTTTCAGATTGCGCAGAAGTCTTACCGATCCGATGTCCTTTCGGAATTCTGGAGAAAGGGTGCCCCAGAGACACATGCGCTTCTAACCCATGTAATGTATGTCAAAATCATTTTGTTAAATAAGCATTTTACATTGTAGAGAAAACATGTTTGCCAGCCTCCAGCGGGATTCTAACTCCGATCTCTGACTAGCAGGACCAGCGCTCTAAACTAACCAGCTACAAACGCTCAGGATAGAACAATAACGAAATTTTCTTCCTAGTGTATATACATGTAGACCTGTTTTATTGATTGCGCTCTAGACAATTTAATTTATTAGACAACTTTGTTTTATGGACATTTGAAAAAGTTATTTAAATCACAATGTGAATGTTTCACACTAGTTAAAATTAATATTCCCACAGTGTTAACTAAGTCAGTGACCAAGCTAATACAGTCCTTAGCCTGTGGAACAGTTATTTTCATCCTGTTCTTTAAACATTATTGGTGTGAAATTTTTTTTTTTAATTCGTACATATTACTCTTGATTTGCTTTAATCGATCTCTCACTCAAACTTGCAGTCTACCGTTTGCGGGGCGGGTAGGCGATGCACCAGTAAACCATCACAGTGTCAATTTGGAAACAATTGTCCACACGAAGCCGAATGTGTTCAAACTGGTAAGATTTATCTATGCTCATTTTGTAAATTTATTGTGCTCGGGTTTATTTGTAACATATATGTGCCTTTTAGTGAGTTAAATGTTAGAGTAAAGCATACTTCTAAAACATCTGTTAAAGGTCTGCGAATTTCTGTTAATTTTTCCGATGTTAACTTTTCTATTTTATTCATTTAATTCAAGAAAAAAACTCCTTTTTTAAAACAACTTTTATAATTTCGTTGAGAAACCATGAAACAAACAAACAATTGGCAGTCAGTATTCTTCTTTATCACTTAAGTCATTATCACAATTTATGTTTGTTTGTTTATTTATTAAAGACTGTGCAGACGTCCTTCCTCTTGCATGCACCTTTGGTATTTTGGAGAATGGTTGCCCGCGAGACACCTGCGCTCCGGACCCCTGTGCAGTAAGATCCATATGATGCACATCTTAATTATTACCGCAAAAACATTTTCGCTTTGTTACCATTTTCGTCAAATTATCAAATGTCTGGCTAAAATGAAATAATATTGAATACTTAACAATGACTGCAAAAATATATTCTGATTTGTTTGCATATATCTTCAAGTTCAGTAGTACTGTTATGTCCAGACATCATGCTCTAAAAAAATCAGTGGTTGATTTAGAAGTTTCTGTTCTCTGGGCTAGCTGACGACACAACACGGAGTCCCTTGCTGCGTCAAAGTAAAGCACTTTGGTATTCATCTCTACTTACCTGCCATTAATAACTATAACTAATCAACTAATAAACTCGAGCAATGATCAGTTAACTTACTATGTGTTACAGTCCCGCAATTGTGGCGCTGGGAAGGAGTGTATCACCCGAGCATCACGATGTGGGTCAGGAATCGAATGTCCGCACGAGAGTGTGTGTGTGGAATCAGGTCAGTCGATTACACTGAGGCTGCAAATTAACTTCCTTTTCAATAGATTAATACACGATGTTCTCGCGAGATTCAGATTTGATCCCAATTTCATTTCCTATCTAGGATGGCTAAATATGGTAAAACAGTTTGTGTTATAGACAGTGGGTTTTAAGACCCGGTTTATTTGTATCAGAAGACATTAATCAGCCTATATAACCTTAATTCTGAACTCTTGGAGATTCGAGCTCTACAACCAACAATATACTCCCGAATAACAGGAGACAGTATTACGTTTGGAGAAGTTAGTCATCAAATTGAAAAGATAACTTCAACACCCTTGTATATTGAACATAGCCGTTTTTGACGTTTATCTTTACGGCACAAGGTTGGTTTCTCCTTGATTTTTATTCTCTTTTTATCAGCAGGATCAGGTTCTTCTATGTTCATTATTGCACAATTGTCTTTGTTTACAGTTTGTGCTGAAGTAGCTGAAAACATCCAGTGTGCCTTTGGATTTGAATCAGAGGGGTGTCCTCGCTCAATGTGCTCTCCAAATCCCTGTGATGTATGACATTATCATCTCTGCCTCAATCAATATTATAATCAACAACAAAAAAGCAGTATCCAAAATACTTTATGGTGATTCAACTGCTATAATCCAGTTATTTTCAACTTGTCGAGAAAACGGTAGTGAAAATGTATTCCATGTCTTTTCACGCTTGGGCCGTTTCCAGTCAAACTAGGAGTTGGCCGATGATCCACAATACACGGCAGTGTGTAACAATTGTGCCATATAGCCCTCTGCGGAAGACCTGATTCCTAAAAATACGTATATTTAACTTCCATTTAACAAAGTAAGACAGAACTGTAATATCACCGCTAAAACAGATAACCAAGAATAATAATTTTTGGTAACCGTAATAATTTATTATGCCATTATAGTTTATAAAGCGTTATGTTAAACTTTTGATGTTAACGATTATGATGATGATGATGCTGACAACAGGTACATAGATAGCTACATTTTAAAGTTGATTTGGGGCCTTGTTTTCATCGTGTTTTCTTCCAGTGAGCTAAGGAAAGGTTATTGTTTTGCCATGTTAGTTGTTGTTCTTCATTTTAAATTATGTTTGTTGTGTGACATTAACATATCTGGTGCAGCCTTGTCTTGCTCCTGTGTTAGTAAAGTTCGTTATATTGTCAAAGACACGTACTAAATATATGTAAACCTGTTTTATCGCTTTATGAAAATGACTTTTGTCAAAAGTTGACCGTATGTCATAGTGTTCGGTTTCTTGTTTTGTGTTTAACAGACCACTAACTGCACGCCAAGTCAGAAATGCGTTGCAGAACCAGGTACCTGCATTATGGGAACCAACTGTCCATATACCGCCAAATGCCAACAAAGAGGTGAGTCGCTGGCTGTAAAAGATGCACTCATTTCTTCAATTATCCTTCTAATTAAAGAATTGAATTTTGCTTTTTAAAAAATGCTTTAATACCCATTATACTTTATTACATTTATTGAATGATCTTATCAATGTTGAAAACAATAAAAAGAAACCAAACTTAGTCTCCTTTGGCTTTTTTAAACTTGATAGATTGTGCGGAAGTTCTGGAGAATATCAAATGCGATTTTGGCTTCTTGTTGTCTGGCTGTCCTCGTGATAGCTGTGCCCCTAACCCATGCGAGGTGAGAAAGTACCTATTAGTATTACAGTTGATACGGTCAACTTTTTGTTGGTTTAGTTATGCAGTAGTTATCCTTAATTTGCTTTTGTGATGAGTCTGTCTAATTATACAATACAAATGATGTGTCTTCACCAGAACAGTTTCGCTTTCCCGGAAAACCATACCTATTTTTAAACCTCAGCCACCGATATCGCCCAAACAAACAGAAACACCTCCATTTAATCTGGAAAAATTTGTTGTTGTTGTTGTTGCAAGTTTTAACATCACACCGGAAGCTTAAAAGATAACAATTGTCAGGCTATTATGACTCAACTAGAAAATAAAGCAAAACAGATGTTCCAATGGCGTACAGGGAAATCAAATAGCAACGAACCTGATTCATAGGTCAAATTGATTGCATAAAATAATAAACACAAACTTCATTGAACTTCACTCTTATATACTCTGTGTGTTGGGGGGAAATAGAGGAAGGGGTGGACCTTTCTTCATTTATTATATGAGGAAATACATGAAATATAAACAGTGATCAGCTAAACCATTATTTTAGGGTTTCACATGCCCATCCGGTCAGACCTGCTTTGCCCAACAAGCTGCCTGTCCAGTAGGAAATCAATGTCCCTATGTTCGGAAATGTGTGGAGAACTGTAAGTAATAATTGGATTTATATATATATTTTTTTAAATACACCCAATCTATGATACGAAAAATAGTGAACATCAGTTACCTGTATACAATGTTTCGTCTATGTTATAGGGTTATAATTTTGCACTATCCTATATATACAACAAGGTCTTGACAATAGCGTTTTTAAAATTGTACTATGCCTAATAGTGTAGTTTAAAAAACGACTTTTAAGTGTTCTCATATTGTTTCAAACAGTTCTTGATATCAATACAGTAGAAATTTGTGACATTATCTTGCATTTTACGTTTTCAGCATGTGAAGAAGTGTTGAACATGTGTTGTCCCTATGGGTTTCTCAGTGAAGGCTGTCCAAGACATACATGTGCTCCTAACCCCTGCTTGGTAACCTAGACATTATATCCTGTTATAACTTTTTTGTAATAACGATGTGCACATTGATTTACACGCGAGGCTTCTGTGGCGGAATCGTCTGGGTTTACAGAGTATATACATCTGTTATAGTTTGGGATTCCTACACTCTTGAACTTCGTAGCCCGTTTGTAAAAAAAATCAGGAGTCATTTATTAGCTAATAAGGCTAGAAAAGTAAGATCAAAATCAAGATAACCACTTCTGCAAAGATCTTCGAAACAATTTGAAACAGATTATTTTATCGGAACATAGAATAGCTTTGTGACTATCATAACGACTGATTGTTCAAGCGATCTCATATGTTCATACATGGAATTTAGAAGGAAACACGTTTACATAAGTATTGACGAAACATAGGGTATTCAAAGGTAGATGCGTACCCAGTTAGAACACTTTGGCTCTAATAGAACCCTTAAAGGTTCTTCAGTCATGGCTCTGGTTGAGCTCTTAATGGTTCAATATGGAACCTCACAAGCATAACCAAGATGTAAAGCGGTTCGATGATGTTGGGAGGTTAATTTTCCTCCAGTGCCAAGAAAAGACAGTATTGCTACTCTTCAAACTAACTGCCCTTAGCCAGAAGGCGAACTCTCAAAGAACCATTATTTCTAAGAATACACTTCAGATCATAATGGTAATGGTGTTTCTGTTTTTATCGTTGTAGACATTGGAGTGTGCGTTAGGACAAACTTGTTACGCCAAACCAAGCACCTGTGAATTTAAAAGCAATTGTTCATATGTGGCTGAATGCAAAGCAGATGGTAAGAATTCTGATATGACCTTTCACTCAAACAGACCGCTTTTAGAAAACTATGAAAAATTCAAAAAATGAATAATGTAATTAATATATAACATAAAATTCATAGACCCCTACCATATTTGGGTAGATTGCTTCTCAAAGCCATGTGGCTGTATTATATGGTTATGTTTCAGTTGCTTTATTTAATTGTTGAACTGGATATTTTTGTTGTACTGTCACGTGACGTGTGTATGCGTTTACTTTCCTAGTATGTGAAGAAACATTACCACTTTCCTGTGAGTTTGGTTTCAAGAATGTTGGTTGTCCTCGGAGGGAGTGTGCTGACAATCCTTGTAAGGTAGGCCTACGACTAGTTCCTATCCACTCGGACGTCCTGGAATGTACATCTCGGGTGTCAAACGATCGTCGAAATTATCACCTGCATAAGAGTTAAACCATAGTTCACGTTGTGTAGAATATCCAGTTTTAATATGTTTTGAGTTCAGAACTTACTGTTCTCCAAAACTAAATTTACGTATTCTAAATCCATATAAAATTTGTTATGTTTATTTAAGCACACGGAATAGTGTATATACGCCAATAATAGTCTCCCGGTGACCAAAATGTACGATTTGTACGTATATTCATATATCAATCACTGTTAAGTGATGATAGTCTACCACAGTTACGGAAATCTTGCGAGGCTTAGCCGAATGCTGACAGAAGCTATTCTTTTAAATCAAAGATGATCAAATTATAATACCAAATAAGTAGCTGGTGGTGAAGTAACGGCAGAGATCTTTTCAGCTGCACAAATTATATAATGTGCTGAAGTGGACAATTTTCCATAGTGTAATATTGTGTTTCTATTAAGTTGTGGCCCTGAAAGGGCTAAAGAACCACCAATATACAAATGATGTGGTTATCACTGATATTTGTTATGTATGTTTTAGCCAAACTCCTGTCCTCGTGGCCAACGATGCTTTGCCAAGCCTGGTAGATGTCTGTTTAGGACTTATTGTCCATACGAGGTGGAGTGTAAAGTTGAAGGTAAGTAAGTTTGAAGTGAAATTAGTCATTTACATAACCCCTGTTTGTACAAAAAGTCAATATCAATTACGTTATTCTTCTCTATATTATTATTGTACTCTATATTAACACAGCGTCTTGGCAAATCAACAAACTTTGTATTATAGTAAGTTTTGGAATGGAATTCATTCTCTTTCTGTTTATTATTTATTATAACAGGAATGTCCATTTTTTCTGTTAAGTTTTTTTTTATCAACTATTCTATTTTAGTTTTCATTTGAGCAAAAAATGGCTTCTGTTTATTATTTATAAGAAGAATGTCAATTTTTTTCTGTTAAGTTTTGTTTTTTTGTATCAGCTATTGCAATTATATTTGTTATTTTAGAGATAGAAAGATAGTTTGTCTCAACCAGGGTTCATACGCTAGTCTCTTGCTGGCAGTAATAAATAGTTTCAGTTTGTAGCTTAAATTTATTTGTTTCAACTAAGATACTTTTCATGGAACTAATTGCGTTGGTGTTATACTATTTCAGTGTGTGCTGAGACGTTACCATTGTACTGTGAATTTGGTTTTAAGAACACTGGCTGTCCGCGGAATGAGTGTGCCGAAAACCCATGCAATGTACAAATAAGTTACATTTATCTTAATATTTACACATATCGTCAAATATTTCATCCTTCATCATAGAACAATATCTGTTTTAAATACCTTCAAAAATGTATTCATTAGTGAAAACAATTTTGTCCCACTTAAAATATATATTTATTCGGGAAAACAATTTTGTCACACTTCGGGAAAGCAATGTTGCCACACGTAGAATGTATTCATTGGTGAAAACAATTTTGTCTAACTTAAAATAGATTCATTCGGGAAAACAATTTTGTCACACTTCGGGAAAACAATTCTGTCACACTTCGAGAAAGCAATGTTGTCACACTTCGGGAAAACAATTTTGTCACACTTCGGGAAAGCAATGTTGTCACACTTAGAATGTATTCATTCATAGTATTTTCGTTATTTTGGGATAACACTTTCCTAGTTTGAACAGATTCTAGTTCAGAAAATTTTGCAGGTTGAGACCCGTCCGGGAATCGAACCCACGACCCTCAGAGT